>JASAMV010001731.1:0-181532 GCA_030248065.1 Rhynchonema sp. JSB1_4 | reverse complement strand
TTGTGACAAATTTGTTGGGCTAATGTTGTGACTAGGCAGCATGTGAGCTTAGAACACTCACATGACTGATAACAGCTTGTGAACGCTTATAATGTGTGATCTTACGTTGCATGTTCAGTTGCAGCGCAGTTCGGACTGGTGTATTTCGTGAATATATAAAATGTATCATTTCTTTCGTCGCGACATGTGGCATAACCTGATCGAGTGAACCTGCGGCAATCGTGAATTGTGAAAATGAAGTCCAATGTCCCCTTGTAGTGCAGCCGCTTGTTATGCGGTCTGACACATAAATTTGTACTGCCTGAAGTGCAGTCTGAAAGCACATTTTGTGAAGTGCTTCTGGAAATTTGGCCTAAAATTGAATTTCAACATTGAACTGTCGCGCGAAATTGATCTAATCGTGATTGGAACGTCGTCAATGGCTGGTCGAGAGGGGGAGGAATGATCGTGTCGCCTGCTTGCAACTCCTGGAGGGCCGTCTCACCTCCAGTACAACACTCCAACACTGGTCTACCGATCGCCAACGAGCCTCTCTCTCATCTTCAACTCAATAGTCAATTCGATGCGTCATCCGGTCTACAATAGTGGAGTGACGTCAACGCAACGAACTGCAACGAAATCGATCGTCGAGTCGAAACCCCGCGAAGTCGCCCACCAGACGTCAAGGCCAAGCGCACGAAGCGCACCTGGCAAATGGTCATTGGTCAATGGAATGGTCGAAACTGGCTGCTCTGCACCACGGGCGTGCAACAGCTACATGGAAATCTGCTCTGCACTGTGGACTTGTGCATCAGATATCAAGCCGACATGCTGTCTGCGGTAGAGGGTACTGGGCCGATTGGGATTCGTGCACCGGGCCGAGGCCAAAGACAGTTTGGAGTGCCACAGCTGGATCCGTTGAGAGCCTGTGGTATCTCAAGGCATCTGAACTGGTTGGGTAGACAACAATTGTGATTCTTGAATACATATTCACTCCTTTTGGAAATATTCATTTGAGACGTGCATATTCAGTTCTATCTGAGTCTCATATGAGGCGGGGAGGATGTTGTGACAAATTTGTTGGGCTAATGTTGTGACTAGGCAGCATGTGAGCTTAGAACACTCACATGACTGATAACAGCTTGTGAACGCTTATAATGTGTGATCTTACGTTGCATGTTCAGTTGCAGTGCAGTTCGGACTGGTGTATTTCGTGAATATATAAAATGTATCATTTCTTTCGTCGCGACAACAAAAGCCGGAGCGGAATCGATCTGGAAACTTTTAATCGCACAATGTCGTCATTGGTAATGGTACTAATCAACGTCACCGAATGACAGAGAAATTAAACAGGCATCGCACACTGACATCGATTTTGAGATAACTAATCGCGTGACACTCACGTAGGTATGAAACCCTTCGACGAAATTCGTAGTCATCCAGTGCGACAGTTCGACTACAAAGCAACGTTCATTTCTTCACAGTTCTTCGATTCGGTCAACCGTGAGCAGAAGAGATTCGCAGTCATCCTGATTGATTAAGAAAGCCAAAGGCTGACGTCAACAATCAGAACAACCGTCGAGCTCACGCCGAAATTGGACACCACCACCGATCAGCCGAAGATCATCTACGAAGCCCCGATGCCGCTGCAAGTCCACAACAGAGATGCATTGAAGCATCTCAAATCGGTCACCATTGGCCCAGACACGCATCATCTCGGTCATCATGTCGGTAAGGACATCGAACTTTCGACCCAACATTTGCTGGCACTCTGCCAACATTTGAAATTATTTGAAATTCGAAATTATCGTCTATCGATATTTCCCCAACGACTGCAGTCGATCTGAAACTGTCGCATTTCATCGACATTCTGCGCTGTTTCACCCCGCCACACGCCACACCGACACCATTGAAATTCAAATTGAGACTCGAGTGCCTCCAGGAAAGGCCCCAAAGTCCCACCACTGAACAGGAGTCGAACCCAACGAATCTGTCGATGACACGAGTGCCCAACTACAACATTTTACCCCCTGAATTTGGTCCCGGCGCGTTGAATGAAACGATCAAGATCACTCGACGGCAATATCATGACATTTTCACCAGCACCAAATACGAATTCACGCTGTGTGGCAGAGAATTCGAATGTGAGTTCACGACCAGTTTGGACCCATCTGATAATGAAGAAGAGGAGGAGCAGCAGGCGGCGGAGGAGGAGGAGGGTTCTGATGAGTATACCATCTGAATTTTATGACTCAGACTTTTGTGATAAATTTTTTTTGACTTAACTCGACTTTGACATTGCTCGATTGTCACATGCAGAATTGATGAAAATTTTCGATACCATTTGAATTTTGTGATGCACGACTCAAAGCATTACGATCAGTATGCTCAACTACCATGAAAATATTTGGTCATCGTAAAATAAACCAGTGTTAAGGTCGGTTTATACTCTGACTTCATGGGCAGTAGCAGTCAGAATTTTGCTGCAGTCAAGTGCAGTCAGCAGTCATTGCTAGTCATGACTGCTTCTGCCTGCTGCCTGCCTGTGACTGCCGATCGTTTTTGACTGCCCCCAATGGCTTGACTTCCGACGACTGCCCCCCTTGAAAATGAAAGAAAGAGAAATTCGCGTGTTGTTTGCCTGATCTTTTTTGCACAGGCAGTGCCAGCTACAGCACACAAAGCCGCGACACACACACACCCACACACAGACACACCCACAAACACATTGCTTATGATTATATAGCGCGTTAAGCGGCCGACATCAGGCGTCTCTGTGTCTTAGCGGTTTAGCGTTTGGTCACCCAAGGGTTCAAACCCTGATGGTGCACACAAAAGTAAGTTTTTGCACATTTTTGTTATTTTTCCCATGTAATCGGACCTGGTGATTTCAAAAATGACCACGAAAAAATATAAGGCGTATAAAACTCCGTGAAATCACGCAATAAATACGTTTGGATGTGATCATACAACAAAGCAACCAGTTCACGGGTTTGTTGTTCGGTCAATGACACCAGCACTTATTGGAACTAACTCAAAAACGCCACGGGCAATTTCTAACGCCAAATAAAGAATATTCAAACAACAAAGCGATGTTCAAAAGTGCCTTATTTGGCCCCGGCAGTCAGCAAGACCTTAACAGTCGTGGTGAAAATGACGCGGGGTGCCTTCTGTTTTTCTTTCGACACAAACCATGTTTTCTCATCCAGATCTACCGATAAACACCAAAACATGTGCGGGAGTCAGCTCAAAACTGCTCAGAAAGTTAAAACTTTTTAACTTGCTGTTTTTGACTGCCGGAAGTCAGAATCGGTGACTGCCGGTCCTTGACTGCCCGGCGCATTTATACTTTTTTCGTGTCTGCTATCGTTTTGACTGCGCTCGAGTATAAATGGGGTAGCAGTCAATCGGATGGGAAGTCACAATTTTCTGACTGCTACTGCCGAGCAGTCAGAAGTATAAACTGACCTTTATTCGTTGATTTAAACGCAACTGTCTTATCCTACGATTTACGCTCGAAACATATCACACAACACTCGCTTTAATTTCCAGTCTGGTGTGTCCTCGCAGCGGCTTCTGGGCACAACTCTAGCCTGGAGACGAATTTCGCCGATTAAGGTTTCGTGGTGAGTGTCAAGCTATGTATAAATGGTATGGTAAGCTTTAGCGCCGAAATTTCAAAATTGATTTTTGATCGTTAGCTCTTTTCAAGGCCTGGATTTCAATGTCGCTCGAGGTTCAAAATAACCAATCGGAATAACTAATATGCACATGCACATGCGGTACAATAGTGGTCAACATGCATCAGACAAACTGGTACCCGATATTTCTGGTCGCTCTTCAGGCAACGGCTTCGAGATCAACGTGTTTTTGAGTATCGGTCGGATAATGTGTAGCTTTTTGTAGACATCGATGCCTATGAGGGGAAAACGGAAATAACAAAAAACAGCAGAGTCACAAAATGCAGCTGCACAACAGGGTACTACCTTCACTCGGGATCGGGATTAGCACGGGCACACAATGACCGGCTTTCAATACACTACCGTCCACGCAAACGCAGACTCCTTGAATGCAGGTGGAGTTGCGCGTGCAGTGGCGCGATGGGCTGCATTGCTGACTAGGCCAAACTAAAATAGAAGATAAAAACATGGAACACAAAAAACATAGCCTGAATTTTGGAAAAGCGACACCTGAGGAAATGGGTTGACAGACACCGTGTTCGGCTGCAGTGCCGTTTTGGCATGTGCATTTGCCATTGAAACATTTGCTGCCTTGCACACACAGGGTTGAGGGGTCACAATGGGAACCGGATGCGGCTGCAAGCAACGCGATATATAGCAAACTAGGTAGACAAAACTCAAATATGTGAAATGAAAAACTAAAATTAACAATTTCTGCAGAACTGAAAATATAGACACCTGGCTTCTGGGCTTCCTTAATTTTGCGACACTGTCCGTCCACCATCAGTGTATTAGTGGGACACAGACATACGCCGTTGGAGCACTTTGCATCACCACGGCATTGGGCTGTGGACTTGCATGTAAAATAGGGCCCTGGAAGAACAAAGGAAGCTAGAAACAGCACTAAACACCCAAACGTGCAAGCTCAAACCCAAGTCGACATTGCAAATAAAGACATATTTGAACAAAATAATTTTGCTAACTAAACGATAAACAGAACTGTTTGATTCCAGATACAGCATCAGCGTGAGGTACGCTGGTCACGTACCCAATGGAGTATTCGTGCACACGTTATTTCGGAGAATCTGTCCCTGCCCACACACACAACGTCCATTTGTGCATGTCGAGCCACCGGTGCAACGCTCGCCACGGGCACACGTCATACCGGGCGGCACTGTAATGAACCATGTTAGGGTAAGGTGCTATCGAGCCATATCCGACTTGCGAACCTTTGTAGCGTCGATAGAAGAATTCAATACATACACGTACTATGTAATTTGCTCGCTGAGACAAACCTGAAGGCGCCCGGATGCACAGTTCGCCCTGCAGGATTGTGTCTCGTGGACAGGTGCACACGTAGTTCATACAGGTCGACTGGCCCGTACAAATCTCACCGTTGGAACACGAATGACCAGGTGGTACTGTAATAATGAATTTGTGGGTTCTTTTGGCATTCCAACTTTTTCTTATTTATAGAAATAGTTTGAAAATGCAAGCGATCTTCACAAACACATCTGCAAGCCACTACTTAGCATCTCATGCACATAAAGTAAGAAAAAATGCTGCTTTTATCCGATATGTTATTGTTTACCAGCCGGCGGGTTCACACAGGCGTCATCGACCAAAGTGTGTCCGGCTGTGCACCTACAGTACCCATCAATACAATGTGAGTCCCCGATGCAACGTTCGCCCAGTGCGCAACTGTGACGCGGCGGGGCTGCAAATAAAAAGTTATTTTTTATTTTTTTGAAAATAAAGCAATGGAAAAATGATGTTTCACCATCAGGTCGAGCAATGCATTCTTGATCCTTGACGATGTTGTCTTGAGGGCAGGTGCACAACTGACTAAAGCGGTTGCACATCGAGTTACCAACGCAAATGTACCGCTCATTACAGCGCTCGCCCGGCAACGCTGTTCGTTGGAAATATACGCATCATGTAGTTCCATGTTTGGACAGAAAAAGAGATCAAATTGTCAACCATTTCGTTTCTTGAAACACTGATGCCCGAAAATGTAGTAATTCTGCGGACACACACAGCGCCCGTTGACACATCGTGATCCACTCATACAACTGTCGCCCTGCTTGCATTCGGAACCGGGGGGAACTATAACTACACATGTCATTGTAATTTTCGGTTCATTAAAAGTAAAAAAGTTTTGATTCTACCGCCCTCATCCTCACCGTCCATAGGTGGCACACACTGATGATTTCGAATGACATGCTCAGTCGGACAAGTGCATCGACCGTTGACGCACATGGCACCGCCAAAACACAGCTCGCCGCCCGTGCACGAATAACCGGGCGGGACTGTAGGGTGAAGCGGATTTTGAACAATTTGGGCACAGAATTGAAAAACATCAAGATATTACCTCTAATTCGCGTCGCACAAACGTTGTTCTTGATGATCATCGTATCAGGACATTGACACACCAATTCTACACAATTCGAGTTGCCTTGACACAGCTCACCATTGGCACAGGACTGGCCAGGATTGGCTTCAAGTATAAAAAAATATTTTTGCAGTCAAAACAGGTACATAACTTGTTGCCTGAGAATGTTTTGTAAACCTCTCGGTGTCGGCACACAAGCACGATTTCGAATGATCTCCGTCTCTGCGCATCGGCAGACTCCGTTGTCACATTCCGAGTTGCCCTCGCAAATCTCGCCTCGACGACACGACTCACCGGGATGAACTTGAAGACAAAATACAGTTTCTACAGATAAACTGAATTAAGAAATATTTGAACATTCCTTTTCAACAAAAAGTATATTATGTATAACCTCTCGGTGGCGGAACACATTTTTCGTCAATAATAACTTCCTCAAGTGCACACCGACATACACCCTGCACGCAGCGGGACGCGCCACTACAACGCACCGTCAGATTACGACAATCGCCATTGGGTGGAACTGTATTAAAACACAAGTCAAATAATTTTTGTTGATTCAGATGTACTACAAACGTACAATAACTATACCAGCATCTAATCTAAAGAGCCGCGTGACAGTTAAATACCAGCTTGACATGCGAAAAACCAGCAAGCGGTCAGTACAAAAAATATTATTACGCAACGAATAATGTTGGAAAGAAAGCATGCTCCGTGTCGTCATGCAGGGTTGCGATTAGTAATAATACCAATGTTGTTGTTAGTCTGGGCCGGTTCACAGACACCAAGGTGCATTCGGTAGCCGGATGCGCATCGGCATTGGCCTTGTAGACAGTAGCTGCCTCCCATACACGTCTGGCCTGACGAGCACGAATCACCGGCGTGTGCTGCAAAATTGGATGGATGAACTTGCAGACTCAGGGATTGAATTACATGAAACATTATTATCGGGCGGATCTGCATGGTTAGCGAAACGGTTGGAGTTTCTTACTCCGGTAGCTCATCCGTTTTTTGGCTCATTGAAATGCTGCGAATTCATTCTTGACTACGAGCAAGCGAGGGAAACACGAGTGTGCTTACCAACAACAAATTGACAGAATCCATTCACATATATTTGTCCAGCCGGACAGTGACACTGCCCACCAATACACTGTGCTCCTCCGCTGCACTGCGGTTGACCGCTGCTGCACGCCCCAATTGTTGGAGGGTAGGTGATTTCCTGTTGGAGAGGTTGGGGTGCGGGAAAGGAGGGGTACTGATTGTTGTTTGGTGGTTTGTAGGACATGTGGTGGCTGTTTGAATTACCGCCACCGAAAAACAATGAGTTCTGATTTTGATTTCTTGCACATTGCGAGTTGATCAGCTGGGTGCCGACCGGGCAGAGACACTGGACGCCGTTGCAGAATGAATTACCGCCGCATATTTCGCCGTTGTTGCAGAACGAATAAGGTGGAACTGTAATTAAGGAATTTTCTCTTTCTTTGGATTTGAAAATAAAATCATAAGAGAAAATGATATCATACCGGTCTGAACGACCACACACTGACTGCCGGCTATGGTCATGCCTAGAGGACATTGGCACACGAAATTGACACAATTGGCACCGCCCGAGCAGAACTGACCGCTCGCACATGACGAACCAGGTGGGACTGGAAATGCAGTATTTTCCCGTCCTTTTAATTTGTGATTCATATCTGAGAGAAAATAAATTCGAACCAATATTCATCGATTGACACATTCCGTTGCTGATCTCTGAGCCGGTTGGACAAGCGCATATCGAATTGACACACGCACTCCCGCCACTGCATCGTTCCTGGTTTAAGCAGGATGCACCGGGTGGGACTGCAAAATGCAAAAAATAAATTCTATATCTTTTCTCCTAATATTTATCTCAAAACCCACCTAAGTTCGGCACCCGACATGTCAGCCCAGTGATGACCATATCCTGTGGACAGACACAGACATTGTTGGAACAGAATGACAAACCAGTGCACAACTCGCCGCTGGCACATGACGAACCCGGTGGGACTGCAAGGGTATGCGTGTGATGTTTCAATCATCGCTGTTTCGGGAAACACCAAACTCTGGTCAAACTTGATCAAGTGAACTTCGTAATTCAGACCACAATATCACGAAATTCACCGACGGTACTACAATATAAACATGTACACAGTTTTGACCAGGAGCAGTGTACAGTACATACTTTTAAGATAGTCGATTGAGCAGAAACACATTGGTCTTACCCTGAGGCGGCACTTGACATTGATCTCTGATCACGATGGTACCTATAGGACAGGTGCATCGACTGTTCTGACAGAATGATCCTCCCGTGCAGCGCGCGCCGTTGGGGTTACATGGTGAACCGGGACCGACTGCAAATTAAGATCAACAGAAAATGTATATTGTAGGTCGATATTAAACCTGGTGATCGGATCGGCTCTGACTCGGTAGTCACATCACATCAGTGTGATGGGAAGTGACTAGGTAGTCACGTTGATGTGAGGTGACTTGGTAGACCGTTCACATTGATGTGATGAGACTATCGAGTCACATCCGATCCGATCACCAAGTTTGATATCCACGATGGTGTGTCAATCAAATGAAGAAGCAAATGAATTGTGAGAAACTGACCAGGTGGTGGCATTTGACATTGTCCATTGATAGGCACCAGCTGTGCAGCACATGTGCATCGACCGTTGACACAGTAGCTGTTGCCTCCACACGTGACGAATTGGGTGCATGAACTGCCGGGGGGCACTGTGCGGTTAGAAGGGATGGGGTTGGAGTTAGATTGAAACCGTGTTAGGGCTTGTGTTAATTGGTTGCAGAAGCATCCGCAGGCAAAACATCGGACACTTTTATGATAAAACTTTATTTCAACTCAGGGCAACTGAACAGAAACAAAAGAGAACTGAATATAACAAGGTGAGTCACACTGAGGACACGTAAACCAAATGAGAACGAAACAAAAGAAATCGCAATAAAGTGACGTATTTCTCAAAAATCACCGATTGACGACATACCAGTTGTGGGCGTGATACATTGGCCGTTGATGTTGATGCTTGCGCCCACACACGAACAAACACCGTTCTGACATTGGGAGTTGCCGATGCAGAGCTCATTGTTGGCACACGCTTGGCCGGGAGCGGATTCGACTGGAAAAAATCGCTTTGTACTTGCTGATATACATTACTGCGGCAACGGTTTAACACGCCATTTGTTTTGCCAGTTTCGCCCCATTTTCACAGATGGGAGGTGCACCAGGACATCGTCAGTGCGAATACACTAGATGATCACGCACGTGATCCCGAAACAGTCGAGAATTTTGGCGCAACATAACCCCAGCCCCAGTTATATACCTCGTTGACAGACTCCGAATTGATTCCTAGTGCCGGGTGGACAAGTGCACAGTGCGTTCTGGCACGTCGACCCGCCAGTGCACTGCGAGTTGACGGCACACGGTTGTTGGGGCGGAACTTTGTCCAGACATTCACCTTCGAACTCGACTTGTGTGCTTCGGCAACCTAAGTGAAAGCTGGATTTCATGAAACATCGGCTAGCTTGGTCCACCAACGCCGTGTAGAGACAACCCTCTTTATAGTGACCGATCTAGGTACACTTGCCATTTTAGGTTATTATCAAGAGTATTTACCGCAGCGGCATGCGCGTCAGATTGGAACCCGAACTGTTCATCACCACAGATAAGTATATAAACAGAGGCACTGTAACGGGATTGAAGCAACTTTTCAATTTCCTGCGATGTTTCACAACAACTATAAACCTACCAGCACGACACATTCCCGTATTCGGGTTGACAATGTAGCCGGGCGGGCATTGCAGTGCACACGTTTGGCCCGTCCACTTCTGACCATTTGGACAACGGCACAGGCTGTTTTGGCAGATCATACCAGCGTGAATGGCATGACATTGTGATGAGTACTGGCAACGATTGCCCGGTTGCACGGCTGTGGGTGACATGTGGTAATTTCAGGGATGGTGTTTGGCAAAATGGGATACAACGGCAACTTACTGGGTATGCAGTGGCCAAGCACGCCCGAGTAGGTGTAGCCAACTTGGCAGGTTATTCCTGCAAATCAAAGTTAAAAGTAGTGAAAATATTGAAAATCAGAGGGCCTGAAATTTCTCAAAGTGACCGCCATCAAACCGCAAGTTCCATCAACGGCCACGGGCAGTCCAGGCGGACACGAACATTGCTGCAGAAAACACGTGGTGTCCGGATGTGCGGCCTTGCACTGGTCACTATGCGTGCACGGACGGGAACCAGGTGCCAGAACTGAAATTCACGTGTCTCACGGATTAGGAAGCTCTCGCTTTTCTGAGTGCCGGATAACATATACATTTTCGCTTACAAAACAGTCAACTAAAGGATTGGCATCGCCACTCCTAAAATAAAGTCAACCCCATGGCTCGTTCCAAGTCTCACCCTGTCTGCATTCTCCCAGCTCCTTAATCCACACCGTGCCCCTTTGCGTACAATTGCTGTTCTGAAATGTGCACCCTCCGTTGGTGATCACCATGCCATAGACACATCGACAACGCTGTGCAATGCAGAAGGCACCGATCTCTTGGCCGCTGCATTGCTGCGAATACTGGCACGGGGCGCCGGGGGGAGCCGCTGGAATGCGATGTTACAAGCACAGGGGAGTTGAGATTTCACTAATTTTCACTGTGGTTTTGGTGAGACGGAGTAAAAAATGTAGAAAGGGATTCAGTTAATAAAAGATACTAGTTCACCAGAACGCAGATTTCTTTGACACACTAGACATATTCTATGTTTCAGTTGCGCAATGTTGTGTCTGTGGTTGTGGGCGAGAGAGTTCATGTTGTTTAGTTGCTTTTGGCACGCGCTCCACAAATTTAAATTTGTGGAGCGCGTGCCAAAGGCAACTAAACAACATAGACAGATTATGTTGAGACATTACCCAAGGCCATCAAAAGTCAACCATATCTTCGGATTTGAGCGGCGTATTAGTCACTCACTGTTCATGCAGATGCCGGCTTCCGACACGTACACCTGACCAGCCGAACATTGACCTTTGTTGCTCGATTCTGAAATGTTATGACGTTTTCACGGCCAGAAACTGACAATGATCTACGATTGCACTAACCTTGTGGCACACATGTGCTGCCAGCATTGATCGTGCCCTGTTTGCACATACACACACCTCCACAGTACGCGTACGGGTAGCCGCTGCAATAACAACATTGAGAAAAACGGATTTCAGTAATAATCAAAACTGATAAGAGCGATTTTAATGTTAGGCAGACCGAATATATTGGAACTTTCCCAGAACTGTGCGATTCTAAGCCCAGAGGTTTGCCACAGAGGTGGTAAGCAGCGGGCCAACCACAAAACCGTTATGGTGTGCGTCGCCTTGTTGTGGATTCATAATGCTTCCAAAAAACCGAGTTTGTTAACCTGCAATGATCATCCGAAGAGCATACGCCTCCCGGAGGCACACTGTTGACCGTGGGTTGCAATTGTCGAACACTGATCGAATCCCTGGGTATGACCGAGTCAAACAGTGCCGGCTCGGCTTCGATCTGGATCACCGAGCGTCGATTGCTGGACACCTCACGACGACGGGGGTTGGACGCTGATGCATCGTCATGGTAAGAAGCCAGTAGGATGCCGGCTGCAATCAACGTGGCCAGGCATGCACCAAGACTCAGAAGCAGCTTGGTGGATTGCAATACTTGGAGCATTTTTCCGAATAAGTAAATGTGCAAATCGCAGAAAGTTGCAAATGAGAAGTAAATCTCTGAAGAAGTTCTAGCTTGAAGTGCACTGACTTTGACACGCTGAGTCACCGGATAACGTTGACAGCTGGGGTTGTCACGCGGGTCAGGTGTCAATAGCGCTAATGCAGACAGGTGGTTGGTGAGATGCAACAGAACTCAGTTCACTGGGATTTACACAGCCTTTTTGTCGAAAAGCTTCAAATGTCAACGTGAGAAAGGTTTATCTCATACTGGCACCCCATTTTCCTTGTAAAAACTCAACTCTACGCTGTTCTAATCATAAACTTCAGTTGAAAAAATCAGTGACTCACAACCAGTGTTCGAACGGGATTCATTTTTAATCCCGGGATCGGGATCGGGATTGGGATCAAGAAATTGTCGGGACCGGGATCGGGATCGGGATCCCGGTTTTGAAAACCCGGGATCCCGGGATCGGGATCGGGATTGACCAGATAGTCCAAAGGCAATAGTTTTCATCATTTTATGCATAAGATGCACGTTAATGTCACAGACAACCATGAAACATGTTTATCACACATGGATAAACACCCGCCGGAACATTGATTAAAGCCGATTGAAAATCGAGAATAGCTGATGACGGATATCAAAGATCATAATTGTAGTCGATCAATGGCAAAGCCCGTGACAAAAAGACAAGCATTTCACCATTTTCTGGTTTCAACAGTATCTTTTGTCATCAAACAAATCAGCTGCACTGGAAAAGAGCTGTTCAGAAGGCACGCTCGTAAACGGAGCGCTTAGATATTTGGAAGCTAGACGTGCCAGTCGCGGAAACTTTGTCTCATTTGTTGCCCACCATGACAACATTTCCTCGAAACTGAGTCCCTTTCGTTCGATGCAACTTTGTGTAACCGTTTAGTTCTAGCTCGACTTGTTCGCGTGTGGTGGTGCTTGCGGTTTCATCATGCTTGGAATCAGCCGTCGAGCACCTCTTAGGGGCGGGGCCACGCAAACACGATTGTGGGCCGCGGGTCAGCAATAATTCTATGTCCAATGACCGCCCCGCGTTTGCATGGCCGCACTTGCGGGTCGCGCCGGTTTGCGGGTCACTTGAAACATTTATTTAGCCATCACACACAAAAATGAACCAATCAGCGCTATGTTACGGCAGTCTGCGACGTTGGCTGGACGCGGATTGGTTAATTTTTGTGTGTTGCAGTCAAACAAATGTTTCAAGTGACCCGCAAACCGCGACCCGCAAGTGCGGCATGCAAACACGGGGCGGTTGTTGGACATACAGAGTATTTTTCTGACCCGCTACTCGCGCCCGCGTTTGCATGGCCGCGCCCTTACAACAGCTTGGCGAATTATGATTGCATAATTTTTTACTTTTTATTCTAAAAACTTAATCCCGATCCCGGTACTTTTTTGGGCGGGATCGGGATCGGGATCGGGATTGACTTTTTCAAAATGACGGGATCGGGATCGGGATCGGGATCAGAAAAAGGGCCCGGGATCCCGGGATCGGGATCGGGATCGGGATCCCGTTCGAACACTGCTCACAACTGCCTTCAACGACAGGCTGCTGTTGTTGTGCTTCAGTCTTCTTGTCGTCAACGACAATATGATCTTGCTTGATCGATGACTGTTGCTGCGCTTGACAAGTCTGATCAACCGCCAACAAATTGTCCGGGCAGATGCAACGCGATGACTTGCACAATGAACCGGGGAACGCCTTCGAACATTGACGACTGTCCACGCAACCCAGGGCGCCGGGGTGCACCACTAAAAGCACAATTACGCACTTCAGTTTGGCGCAAACCTCCTGATTATGAAACAAAATGCATTGGTCGGTGCTAAATAAAAACAACCTATATTGTATTTTGTTCCGAAGGCCATAAACACAGAAAAATATTATAGGATTCTAACCTGGCAGGCATTCTTTGTTCACTTCGACATATCGCGATACGCATCGACACTGACCGTTCGGTGCACAGAACTCACCGGCCCCACCACACTCGAAGTTGGTGGCACATGGTTGGTGCAATGTGCTGACTGCAGAAACAACAGATTAAGCTCAGTTTCTTACTTAAGCACTGGCTTCCCTTGAAAAATCAAGATTAGAAAGAAGAATGGAATATCTGTTTCCGGCAAGGAGCAGCATAATTTGACTTATAGTTTTTCTTCACAACTTATTTTGTGATACATTTTTGACAGACACGAATACGAACAACCTTGATGTTTCGATCCATACAATCAAGGTAGTAGGTATGTACATACATATGTACCTATGTAACTCTACGGGACAAAGATCTCTGATTTGTGTGTTGGTAAATCTGCGTGATAATCCAGTGTCGACAAGATTCATATTTCAAAATCATGACTGCAAACGACGTCCATCAGGCAATCGGATATTGCAAACATTTCTTGAGTTTTTCACACGAGTTGAAAAAAAATAATCAGTAATTTCACCAAAAAAACACCAACAAGTGGACAGTTTATTGACGCAGTGTGTGCCATTTGCGACGAACATTGGCGCACATCGACATGTGTTCTGCACACAGATGCTATTCGGCACACGACACGGCACACTCCCCACACTGTGGTCACATGGCAGACCGATCAGGCTGTTGTCAGCTGTAGATTCAATGTGCAAGCTATAGGCAGGAAATTACAAGTTATATTGCACGCTTTCAAAATCAGTGAAATCTATAGGCTCGTTTTAGCTCACCTTGCTGGCACAGACTTGCTATCACCAATAATAAGGGCAAAATTTTTGAGCAAAGGTTCATTTCCAGTTAATTGCATAAAATTTCCAGTGACTCATTCAACGAAGATAAAGTGAGCAGTCGAGCATTCTTGTTGGCAGCAAATACAGCAGTTGTTGTGCGCTAATTCCATCGCGCGCGCCGCGCAAACCGGTTAGGTAAGGTACAGTTACAGCAGCAAACGGTAGCGGTTTATTGTCAAGTCACAATAATATTGTTGTCAAGTGGAATATTGTTGTTTGCGGATTTGTTGACCCCGAACGCAACACTGCCGTCCCGTGCAACAAAGGGGGCACACATCCACAGACATACACAAACAAAACCAATGCTGGGGCTGGCGAATATTAGGCGCTGTTGCTGTTTTGGTGTGCAAATTGAATTGAAATAAATTTGGGAATTATTTTCTTTCAGACGATCGTCCTTCGCTTTAGAATACGATCTATTACGTTTTTATTATTTGCAAATACCACTGATTGTCAAGCACGCTAATGGCAACACTGAATGAGCTTGATGAGCCAAGCATCTGCATAATGTTTGCTCAGCTTGAAATGGGGACGTCATTTTGTTCGCATGTGGCTGGTGTCGTCTGTAAGCTGCTGGTGTCTTGCTTGCCAAATAATCTCGCCGTTTAATATGGCGTGGCCCGTTGTATACTTCTAGCGTAAAGCCAGTCCCTGGTAGTAAACTGGAAACGCCGCAAATAGAACAGCGTCAAGTAAATGACTGATCAGGAATTCCCAAGTCCCAAGATTTCCAAAAAAATGCAATTTTTTATGATGTGGTTTAAAACCCCGAGAATGTAAACAATGCGACAATAATTTGGGGAAGATAAGACAATGCATTGGAGCTCCGGTACTTTTCACACGATGCCAACAACATGATGCCAATTAATGCTTTAATTTTCGTGGAATTGTCGGGAAATATTTCACAGCAGTTTTTGACGGCCATGCAAAACTGAGATCCAGTAGTACGCGTTGAATACCGTGTAAATGTATAACGATGTTACGGATCCGGTCTTTTAAACGAGGATTGTTTTTAACCATTGTTCCTCACCACGCGATAAAGCCATCGAGACATTTTCGTACAACTTGGCGGACACGTGCCCATTGTTCGCCAAATTCTTGCCGAATTTTTCTTTTTGCTTCTGCTTTCGTCTGAAATAAGAACGTGGCATCTGACAAGCAAGAATGGCTGACATGATCGTGCAGAAATCAAGACAAAAATTCTGGGACCGTTAAAGGGGGCGACTCATTGCTAAAAAGGCCCTGTTTATGGTTTCAGCGTGTAGCTGAGACCCGCGCGATCACAAAGCCACCAAGATTAAGCCGATCGCTTCGGAATCGGCCGAGATCGAAGCGGTTGAATCGGGTCGACTGGGAATAAGAATAATTTTGGACCAGCTGCATTTTTATTGCAAATCAGGGGAACCTCGTACTCTGGCCATGAAACGTTCAGAAAAATAATCCTTTTTATATGAAAACAAAGAAACATTTCTTGGTGCACTTGATGTCAGCCAGCTGATAGACACGTCACGCAGTGATCAAATGCACCACGAAATGTTTCTTTGTTTTCATATAGAAACGACTATTTTTCTGAATGGTTCATGGCCAGAGTACGAGGTTCCACTGATTTGCAATAAAAATGCAGCTGGTCCAAAATTATTTTTGTTCCTGGTTGGGCCAATTCAATCGCTTCAATCTCGGTCGATTTTCATCCGATTAATTTAATCTTGATGTTATTCTGATCGCACAGATCCCAGCTACAAACTGAAATCACGAAAAGGGGCTGATCACGTTTCTGCGCTCAAGTTGAAGCGATACTGAACGCTGAGCAGGGCCTGAGGAGTGAATTATGGTTTCTTTTTCTAACTTCTGACAAGTAACAAAGCCGCAACTACTAGAATTCGACCGGATATTTCGCAATTGAAATGTTGTTGCTTGCTGTTTTCTTGAGCCTCATGTTCGACATCTTCTTGCCAGTTATCGGTTACGGCAGCCGCCTTTTTGTCAACGTATCCCAAGAAAGGACTTTGAATCAGCGCAGCAAACACAAGCAAGAACGACGTGCCCAAATAGACGTCAATTGACCGCATGTAACACACTCGTGGCAAACCGGACTGCAGTAAGACCTTCTACAGTATGTTCAGGGTGCATGCATTTTTGTCGCCCTGGGCTCACAATTGTTTCCGACGTCAATGTTGTCATGGTCAAAACTGTTGTGACGCCAAAAGCAAGTCGCTCGACGTGCGCCTGGAAGTGGAAACCAACATATTGTAGCACCAAGAGTCTGACCAAACAAACGAAAAACGTAGAAACCTCTAAATACATAAATATTGCAACTCAAGCGGAACACGAACGCCAACCTTCTTGTCCATCCAAAACGGAATCCAGCTGATAATAACAATCAAACTACACGGCAGAAAGATGTTCAGAGCGTTGTTGCCGATCAGTCGAATTAAATCAAACGGAATTACCAAATTACAATAGATTCCTAAACGGAAGTTTTTGCCAAAATGAGTACAATTTTCTGTTCTGTAAGTGGCAAAGCAAATTAGCGTAACCAGTGCGATAGGAACTGTTGCCGAGAAACGGTTCTCGCAATTTTATTCGATGCTCAGAGGTCTGAATAGCATGTCCAGTGAAAGCAATTGCCGGCCAGCCGTTGCCGTGACCATAAATGTACAGTTCCATATCGTTTACGTCGCTCCCGTCTGAGAAAAATGTACAGTATTTAGGCTCAACCCGTATGATAACTCAATCCATTAACTTGTGCAAGTCGAAACGAACAGCTTTCGATTGTCAGTGTGCACTTTTGAATGTCAAACGGATAGATACCTAGCAATATCCATTTCACATCGCATCTGAACAGTGTACCTGGCAAGAATAAGCAGCACAGTATTTTGGCATTGTCCGGCTACACAAACGTTTTGTATCGTTCCTGATCGAACCGGCTGAGCAAGACTTTTCCAACAGGAGTTACTCGAACAAAGCAATCGTGCAAGTGACATCTGTGCTCGTTGAGCTCATCGCGAAGTCGTTCTTCCAGAAAGAACACGTCGGGACGCCAAATTTTTGACACAAACTCGTGACCGGGCTGAAACAGGTGTTTTATTTACGTTCCTCCAGTAGATTCTAGCGATGTCAAGGCGGAAGTTTCGATAACCGTGATGGTTTAATCGAATCCGTATTTTTCGCCAAAAGTCAGTCGGGGATCTGTCCAGTACTGGCGGAGAAATAGATCCAGGGTAATATCCTGAATAAAAGAAACTTGAAAACACATCGTCAAATGAAAGAGAAATTTTTATGTATCATGGCACCATTTTGAACAAGTCAATGTCGTCCACTGACTCCACTTGAAGACTGATTCCAATTCTTTCGGGAATTCCTGTAAGAAAGGATATTGTTCAGTTGTAAATATTGTTGTGAATGGATTTGAAAGCCAAATATTTCAATTTATATAAAAACTGACGACTCACCATTTTTGCTTGGTCGTATCCACTTGTTGCATCTCTCGGGATCGACAATTTTCCGTGTGATCTCTCCCAAAGTTTGATCTGCAGATGTCTCGTTACTTGAATTTGTCAGCTCTCCACTTGCTGTTGACACAAAGAGTGGAATGTGGCTTTTGTGACAGTTTAATTGCTTGTTTTTGCAACGCAGTTGTTGTTTTCCAGCGTAAACATGGCGAAAATACTTCAAAACAACTGAGAAAAATTTAATTAATTTCATATCACGGGTTACAAAAAGCAGCTGTGCATCCGCCGCGTCTGAGACCCAGCCTCAAGCCTGCGCCTGCGACCGTGTATGTGCTGTGCATCCGACGCCGCGCCGCAGGCTGCAGGCGCGGCAGCATGCTATCTTTTGCACTGAGCCTGCGCCTGGATGCGCCTGCAGGAGCGGCAGGTGCAGTCCTCAAATCAGGCAAAAATTGCAGCTGATACTGTACAAGACCAATAATAATACTCTCGGTGCAAAAAGTGATGCGGTAATTATTTGGCGCTTTCATGGCGGCTTTTTTTTAGATGCCAGCTGACAATCGTCAAACATAGGCTGGTATTGGTCGCACAATGACCATATAAGAATTCATCAAAATCAATCCTGATTTTCACGTTCAGTCACTCTTAACTACTGTGCTATTTGTGATTCTCACAAAACATTTTCAGCTGAAAATAATCTAGCAGATCAACCACGTTGCCACAGGTCTGAAACATTCTCTTTACTGCGTGTTTTGTGTGTGATCGCGCAACGCAACGTCATTGCCCCGTCACTAGCCTGCTTTGCGATTCAGGAAAAAAATTTGACAAATTCTTATAAAGTCATTGTGCGACCAATACCTTAGGTTCATTCCGTTGGCATTATCACTACGGTTAGTCAAGCAAGAGCATAACCACAAACTTCTATGAAACACACACCGCTGAATGGTTTCCCACGCATGTGGGCAAAAGAAAAAGCTTTCTGTATTGATCTCTTTTATTGAATTTCGTGATTGGCGGAGTAACAATGACTTATCACAACTGAAGGTCTGTTTTTTCAGTGAGAGCATCAAACAAGTTCAGATGTGCCTCAGCGCAACAGATGTTGCTATTAGGATTTTTGGCGTTCTTTGAACAGGACGACATACAGCATGTTGAGTGTCTGCATAAACCTGAAGGTAAAAAATATTTATGTATACATTCACTCAATACGTATGTATCATGCATTCGACCCGAAGTAATTCACGCCGTTCAGCCCACACGCCTCACTTTTACCTGTGGTATACGCATGTATGTACATACATATGTAAAGAATGGTGTTGCATTTTGAAAAATAAACTGCCCAACTTTCGTCTGCCTGGAATGGAAACTCGTTGTACTTCACGAGGTGCTGGTGCTAAACATACGCGCACGCTGCAGTATTTTCCACGAAGCACGCAAGCACGGTGTATTTTTTGTGAAATACAATTGCTTGTTTTCGTGGCGTAGGATAGCATCTTCAAATAGTTTACTGATATGAAACTATTTATAACAACACTTTTGAGTAGTTTTTTTCGCTCAAAATTCGTTATGAGCGCTGTATGACAATAACAGGAATTGCGCACCATTGTATATATGTATACGTAGCCGTGTCTAGTTGTTTATCGAATTTAACTGGTGAATACAATAATTAGTTTTACCTATTGTTGTATTGGTTACGTATATGTACAACAAGTTAGTAACCGTTGAAAGCACACGTTTCCGGTGGTTTTTTGCCGAACGCTGCGGTGTGACGAAGCTTTCTCTCCCCATGCATGGACACCTTCGTTTGAACTTGTCGGTTTCAGCTCGGATGTAATTCTTGCTTGACTATCTGCCTGTCTGATGTTGTCGTGACCGTCAATTGTTTCTGAAACCGTTCAAATCAACATTTCAGGAAAAAAGCGTCCCCATCGCCCAACATGCGCGACTTCATTACTTTCTTCATCACACATGCTCGATTCTTATTGATACCCGTAATCTCATTGCTCACATTACTTCAATCCATTCAAGCTGCGAGTCCAAGAGTGTTGGTGCTTGCAGCACAAAAGGCACAAGATGGCAGCAATTCAACGTCAGCACCAACCGCTCCCGCTCAAGTCTTCACACCGAATTGGAGTGGGCTCATGCCCTGGGACCTGGAGGTTTGTGAATTTTGTATATTTTTTCTTCACTTTCTATTTCATACAAATTGTAAGTTATTACAAAAAAACGCTACAATTTGTACCCAGGTACAAAAGTCACTTCACGCAGTTACAATTGTGAATGAACCAATTGTAAGAAGTTACAATTGTAACTGGGTACAATTGTATCCAGCTGCAAAAGAAAATTTTGTAACTCGCATTGTACATAGCTGGGTGCACACCGGTGGGACCGTCCTAACTCGATACAATTTGATTGTTTATCCATTATTTGACCCGGGCCCGATTTTTTAAATAATGTTTATCATCACTAGAAGCAATTTATTGGAAACTAATTTTATCAAACATGCGTTTTCATGGTTGCCTAAGCGAAAGAAAATCGTTCCATCGAAACATTTTCAGCTCTATTGTACCCAGCTACAAAAAATTGTAACTGGATACAAATTTATTGTGGAAAGTGGATTTACAATTGCTTGTAACTTTACAATTTGTAAGTTTTTATTGTATGAAATAAAAAGTGTCCCCGGTGTCACCTGACTCATCATCTACGACTGAAAGCGGATGGGTTGTTCTCAAATCTGAGACTGACTTTTTCTAGTGAACGAAACCTTCTGCGGAAATCATTTTCAGATCACAGAACCGCCCAAAGTCGTCTCAGTCGACAACCGTGCCTACATCGTTGCCGGTCAGCAGCTGTACATTCACGATGGCAACTCGAACATCACGCACATTGGTCAGCCACTGTTGAAACATCGAGAGTTCTACTCGGCTGCAGCCATTGGCGAAGAGGTGTTCATTTGTGGAGGTTCAGTGAATGATGTCTTTCTATCATCTGATTGAACCAGTAGGGTTCAGAGTCAGAAAGCGTTGACTAGACACCTACAATGTAATGTATCATACGTGTATTAACTTTAACCTTAAAGGGGCGGACTCATTGCTAAAAGTGCTCTTTTTATGATTTCAGCTTGTAGCTGGGATATGTGCGATCAGAATGACATCAAAATTAAACTAATCGGATGAAAATCGACCGAGATTGAAGCGATTGAATCGGTCCAACCAGGAACAAAAATAATTTTGGACCAGCTGCATTTTTATTGCAAATCAGGGGAACCTCGTACTCTGGCCATGAAACATTCAGACAAATAGTCGTTTTTATATAATCACTGCGTGACGTGGCTGTCAGCTGGCTGACCTCAAGTATAGTCCGTCCATCAGCTCATGTCACTCTGCGATGCTGCTGGCCGACTTGTTCCCTTCCTCCACGTTCTAATGAAAGAGAAATTGAGTTTCCGAAAAAATGATTTTTGCTCCAAATCGTTGTTTTTATGAAATCGACGTGTTTTATCCATTTTAATTTAATTTTAAATTTGATCGAAATCAATCTTTTTCGACCCATTTTATTATTTTTAGTGTTTTTGCAAAATCGGTCACACTCAATTTCTCTTTCATTAGAACGTGGAGGAACGGAACAAATAGCCAGCAGCAACACAAAGTGCCATGAGCTGGTGGACGGACTATACACCAAGAAATGTGTCTTTGTTTTCATATGGAAAGGACTGTTTTTCTGAATGTTTCATGGCCAGAGTACGAGGTTCCCCTGATTTGCAATAAAAATGCAGCTGGTCCAAAATTATTTTTGTTCCTAGTCGACCCGATTCAATCGCTTCGATCTCGGCCGATTCCTAACCGATCGGCTTAATCTTGGTGGCTTTGTGATGGCGCGGGTCTCAGCTACACGCTGAAACCATAAACAGGGCACTTTTAGCAATGAGTCGCCCTTTTTAACTTTAACTTTAGCCCTTGATCTATACATCTATTAACTTTCAGATCACTGAAAAACTTAAAGTCCTCTACTTTTCGGTTCTAATGAGGCTTGAAATCATCAGATTGCATGTTGAGAATCTAAGTAGTTGAAGCCAGTTGACAATGAACAGGATGGTACGATTTTTGGGAGATCTATCTGACCACATGTGAGGTCTATAACACGCGCACCAATTCGTGGCATCGCGAGGTGCGACGCATGAAAATCGGGCGGGGACATCATGCCGCGGTTGCCGTCAAGGTTAGCTTCATCTTAAAAGAACCAATCTCATAACCTAAGACCGCCGGTTTTACTGCTTTTATTGAATAAAAAAGGTTTACTAATTTATTTTCAGCACAAAATGTACATAATGGGTGGTCAGAAAGGCAATAACGGTATCAGCACCTCACTCATCATCTACGACTCAAAGCGCGACACGTGGTTCAAAGGTGCCGAAATGCTCTATGAAGCCAGGGATCATGCTGCCGTCGCTATTGGTGCACATGTGAGTCTTGTTGCTGTTGTGCACCTGGTGAAGCATCTGCCAGTGCACAGGTGCAGAATTATATGCCAGTGCGCAGGCCAGCTGGCCGATGTTTCACAGTGCAGTGTGCCTTGAACAACCTAATCGCCGTTTTATCCTAAATGGTGTTCGTGAATTTTTTTGTACAAGGTCGTAGCCCAATCGTTCTTCGCTGTGGCTGCCTTCAAATTTAATACGGCATCCGCCGACAAATTCAAATTCGTAATTCGCATCGCTATATACCACTCCAAAGTAATCCACATCCACATCGCTTACATTCCATCCATAACCCCTGATTGCAGTTGTTCACATGCGGCGGCAACAAGCTGGGTCTGTGCTCCGGCTACAACATCAAGACGAATCGCTGGTACGAAATGTCGCCAATGACTCGACCTAGATCGTTCCACGAAATGGTGGTCTGGAACGGGGCACCCCTGATCTTGGGTGGATTCAGGGATGGCAAAGGCCCATCGGACATGGTCGAATATTACGACTGGATTCACAATCGCACTTTACTCTTGTACACGCAGCTGCAGACGCCGGTCGCCAGGTTTGGCGCCGCACTTTTGACTTGAATGTTGTTGTCTAGAGGTTTGGACTAAAAAGATGGTATGGCACCATGCAAATATGGATAAAAATTCTTACAACTTGTGTCGGGGGACTACACTACTAATGCGTATGCGCACAACGATCAAACAGCCTTGTCAAGCACAAACCGGTTTTTTCAATTCGCCAAAAGGTGAGGTTCTATATCGCTCCCATTACATCACTTATCCCATAAAAACGTGACAAACATGCTTTCTCATGTGTGTGTAATAAATGGATCTTGTTTCTTATTGCCGTGAGATGTCCCACTTTTTGCGCAAGAAGATGTAACGATCCCTGTCCATTTAAAGTTTTTCACCCCAATTTTGCACGTTTTGCAAACAAATTAATTGATTGATGACACCGTATTGGCCAGATAATGTAAACCTAAAATATTTGAAACAATATTTCTGGTAATAACAGTTTTATGCGAAATATCGACCAGTGCAAATCAACCGCACTAAATTTCACGCCTGTTATGCAGTAAAACATGCCCAAAATAGTGTAACATTGTGTTTAGGACACGAGATGAACTGGGTTTTGTGGGGGTATGAAACTGAGACAGAAGTGTTGGTTTTGACAGGGTGCCCTGTATCGGGCTAAGGTGTAAGTTAAATACGGAGGGAAAAAGGGCAACTGTTCCAAAAAAAGTAAAAAAAAACTGGTCGAAGTTTTCAAAGTTTGTCATAATTTTTGTCTTAAAAATTTTCTGTTCGCTGGCCATCCGGTACATGCATAACCGAAAGTCAGACCGGATAATCTTATCCCACAGTGCAACCATTAGGCACAATCTCACATTACTGGACGTACATAACCATTATGTATGTATAACATTGTTCACGCGTGCCTGTGGCAGCTGGTAACACACACTTTGGGTCACTATCACCATTACAAGTGTCTGGGCCTAATAATCGATATTAGCATTTCATTGTTGTGGTGTTTATGACCCAGTTACAAAACTGTATGGCCAGGGATACGGTCACGCAGAAATGTCACGCACTTGAATGGCAACAAAATGACATGGCAATTTTAGTCTCAGTTGAAATGACCAACACTCTTTTGTCATATCATTTTTACAAAATCTGCTACACGACAAAATTTCAGAAATCCGATGGTGTTACAAGGTTTAGTTGATGGTACATGAGCATCATTGTGTTGCAGCCTCCTATTGGTTATTCGGTTACACGATCGTTAATAGGTCGTTACAGTCAATAATTCAAAAGTTGCGGTTTTCGTTGCTGATTGTGAGGCTGATTTGAAGTGACTGTAGTACAATTAAGCGCATAACGATTTAAAATCTTGCAATTAGGTGCAGTATCATATTTCAAACGAAATTACGAACTATAAAAACTTGAAACATTTCAGTTTCTCCAAGACGGATTGGTTTCAGTGGATAAAATAGTTTTCGAACAATGTTGGGGCAAAGACCACATTGACCTGCGAAAAATTTGTTTTCAATTCCATAACCCATAAATCATTGTTTGTTCCTCATTCCAACATGACTGATTGAAAGTTTCAACTATCGGTGTCGGGGTTAAGTGTTTATTTTGATCAGGTTTCAACGAAAACATGAGCCCACCTTTGATTTCGGTTCAGCGAAAAGTGATCCTATTCCCATTGTATATGGTGCATATACATTACGTTCAGATTTTGTTTCCCGTTTTCTGCGATTAAAAACGAGAAAATTTACGGGCGCTCAACCTAAATATAAAAACAATTGGGGCGCTATCGCTCTTTATGTGCATAACCGCTCACTCATAAAAGTGATATCTGAACACCAGTGTTACATTACATGGCATGTTTTCAACTGCAACCTTAGATTTAGTATGTCAAATAAATGCGTATACGATTAATATATTACACTCTACACAATCACCCCTTGCCTACCTTAGCTTTAACCTTGCAGAATTGCACATATGTAAGGAGTACCTATGTATGTTGCACAATGCGCAATGTGTAACATGCCCGAGAGAAAATTGTGCACCCAAAAACGTTTACGGGCACACTTAAAAACAGCACCACCGAAACAAAAAACGTGCACGCACCCCAAATGCATACTACCTTGCTGATATAACATGATCCCGGAAAGAAAGTTTCTGGCCCCAAAACGGTTATTATGCGCATCTGTTTTGTTTGCACAGCAATTGCCTATGCCCTGATCTCAGGAGTTGTGAGCCAATTCGCTCAAATCAATCTGTATACCCAAACCCAGTTTTTTGTGCATCCTTTGCTCTCAATGTCAACCACCAGTGCCCTATACCATGATTGACTATTACACCACCGTTTCGGGCTAATCCGCGCGCTAGCCCATATACCGAAAATACAGCAAACATCAGCGTCAACATAACGGTTAAAAACTACCGCCAAAAACATTACAGCCCAATATATTCATAATTATGCCGACCTGCGTGCGTCCAACAAGACACCACGATACGAACAATAACCAATAAACTACCAACACCATATCTATTGGTTGCAGTTACATCGAGAGTCAAATTAGGCCAACTTGCCTGCCTGTCTGTCGGGCGTCCAAAGGAATGGGCGAAATGAGTGCTGCTGCATGCAAAGATGGGTGAAAGAACAATTCCCAGTTAGATGACCCAAATATCACCCGTGTGATCACAGCAATGCGCGTATAACTGTACCCCATCCCGACCCATCATACATGTGTATGACTAGAAGTGACAACTTTTGCTGCTGACGCTCCCCCACATCTAACCAAACGTCTTCTATTATCAGTGGGAGCGTGTGTCTGCCCAGCTGCGATTGTGCACACGTGTATGTGCACCGTTACATTACGTAACAACAGCGACAACATCTTGCATAACGGACGGCTGTTATGACCTACTGGATGTACGCCTGACGTATAAAACCGACCCATCACCTATACCCAACAGCAGACGCAGTGATTAGCCAATCTCAGAGCAAATTTCGTGTTCTTGATCAACGTTATTATTATTATTGTTATTATTTCTACGAAATTCTCTACACTCATCTTCTGCCTTCTGTCGCTTCGTATGTGTCGCGAGGCAAGATCGCGGAGTGACGATAATTTTTGAGTGTGCTGTCTCACACCAGTTTACGTCAAACTGTGCGTCCCTCTGTGTGCGAGTTGTGCGTCCCGTTATTACTCGTTCGCACAAAACCTCAAGATCACGCGTACGCAATTCAAAAATTCCGAAATCTAATTTCTGAACCACAAATACCTCGGCGTGAGTTGCGAGCAGTGATCTAACCCCCACGGCGGTCCAAGTCTGACAGACCGGACATACAAAGTTATTATTATCGATTATAATCGTCATCATCATTAATAACAAAAAAAACATTCCTCAAAAATATTCACACCGTGAATTGTGCTACTAACATTTTTGTCAACGTCCGTTATTTACTGATATCACACGTCTTGAGCGTTGTCAAGTGCTCGTCTTCATTGTGTTGTGTGCTGCCAGTGCGCATCTTCACTCCATATCTGCGTAAGTTTATCCAAAAAAAACGGTTTGCGTAGGGGTTGCGCGGTGGCGGTTTTCAAACTTTTTTCGCACTGAACTTCACCTTGTTAACATTTTTATCAATCCATCTTTAGTGAACCCGTTTCGTTATTAGAACTGTGTCTTGCGGCTACTTTTTATAACAATAAGACCCACTTAACACCCTACAACAATGTTAATTTGACACTCAAGGCGCAACAAGTCACGCACTTTAAGTTCAATGTCAAAGTCAAGTGTCCCGTGTACATCTTTTCGTCATGTTTTTCTTAACAGTATTTGGCAACAATGTAAAAACTACTGCGCCGATTTGAAATTTAAAAAATGCACTTCTTTCATTGCGTTTGAAGCACTTGAGGACTTCTTATTGTGTTAAGTCTATACCCACTGTACATAGATTAGCCATACCTTATCTTTTTAAATCCCACGGCGCCGCATTCCGCTGCCTGTTAATAGTCTCTTTCAAAGCAAACCTTTCGTAAAATCACCATTACTAATGCCTATTTCATGCACAAAATCGGTTTAAATTCATGAACAACAGTCACAAACGAACGACATTGCAGCTTCGCACCCCCGACCGATCACAGGAAGAGGGCGTCATCGATAGAGGTGCACACACACACGCATAGACACATTCAAATTGGTCAGAATGCGACATCTGGTGCTAAACACATGTTGCCTGCTGTTGGCCAGTTGGGCACATGGAGTGGAGATCGACAATCATCTCATTGGTGATCCGTTGGTTGACTGCCAGGTATTGGAAAGTTGGAAGGTTTTGATTCGGTTAGGCTAAATGTGGTCGCATCAAATGTCTGAGTCTGAGTGTTCGGGATTCCCAGACAAGGAATCAGACGAGATGATATACAATGGTTAATATCTCGTAGCTACAGTATTTGAGATATGTACATGTGTACCGGAGATTGTCAAATAAGTCCCCTGGGGGCTGTATTTGGGACACACATTGGACTTGAGATTTTAAAATGAAAAACTTCCCATAGGTCGCCAGGGGGTTTATTCGGCAAACTACATATCTCGGAATATTGCTGCAGCACGAAACTGTGCCCAATGCCCTTTAAATAGTCGAATATCTGGCCTTCTTTCTCCAAAAGTTTATAAACGGTGCAATTGGGTGCGTTCGGGCTACATACTTTAGACCACTTAAACAGGGTTGGTGTAACGAAGTGCTTTATAATAAGCGTTCATGAGTCAAAAAAAATTTTTTTTCCCAAATAAGCCCCCTGGGGGTGATTCGGGAAATTTTGGGTTGGGGGCTTATTTGGCATTCTCCCGGTTACGTAAACGTTACTGGTATACGCAATTGAATTGACAGACATTTGACAACGATTTGAGGCACTTTGACAGTTCGTATTGGTAAAGCTCCCGGCCTGGTAAATCGAGAACCGCACAAAAGTTCCTCACCCAGTTGAAGCAACTGACTTTATGCAAAAAAAACTAAATCGGCGCTTAATGAATTCCAAAAGACCGACAATAACAAGCAAAGCAGTCATTATTTGCAGGACACAATGGTTTCCCTCACGTTCACGACGGAGAAGCCATTCACGGGTCGTGTCTACGTGAAGGGACTGGCTGATGACGACCGATGTTCGCGTAACTTCGCCACCAACATCGATCAGAACAAATTCAGCATGATGATTCAGAATGGGGATTGTGCAATGGCCAGGCAGAGGGTCACCGGGACACTCGAGGGCATCATGTTCTCGTTGACTATTGTTGTGTCGTTCCACGGCACTTTCGTCACAAAGGTACGGGGAATATAGTATGTTGGTAGAGTTGGAGATACTGTATTTGGGCTGAAACAGGTGATAAACCAAGTCACGGGTGCTTGACTGAAATGCGGATAAGCGGTCTAAAGTTCTATATTGGGCTTGAACTTGTGCTGAACCAGCAACCAACGCACTACACGTTAGTAGTTCTCAATGGTGTCAATGGTGTTGCCGGCACATTTGCTGGTGCCTATGTATTTCGGGTGTGGCGTGTGGCAGGTACTCACGTCGCTCCAAGCAACTTAGGCCTGAGCTCGAACTCACGCCAAAATCCGGCTTTGACAACACTCACCTTGGTCACTACAATTGCGTCCATTTTTTTCAGACAAGTTCGTCTGTTCATAAAGTCTCAAACATCAGTCCATAATCATAATGAAACATCACCTCGCGCTCATTACAGGTCGATCGGGCATATCGTTGTATGTGCTTCTTCCGCAACATCAAACGAGTGACCAATCTGATCGACATATCGGCAATCGGCACCACCGAATTGTTGGATACGGCCAAGATGCCAACCTGCACTTACTCCATACACGCTGCACAGCCCGATGGACCGCTGTTGAGATATGGAAAGGTCTGTAATTACGCTATGTCAGTCAGTTTTGTCAGTCAAGAAAGGGTCATTTAATTGGTCTGACGATGTTTGTGCGTTTGCGCAAAAGCGATGTTTCATTATGACGATAACGACTGGCTCTTCTATAGCTTGTTGAGTTTATCTGTGACGCGTTCGCCCTACTTGGTGTTTATACCTTTTTGTCACCTTTCAAAGAAATTCCAGTGACCCATCCTGATATTTCAGGTCGGCGACAAGATCTACCACGTCTGGGAGTGCGACGATGAGTCGCAGGGTTTCCTCGTGCACACCTGTTGGGTGAATGACGGTCGGGGCAATCGGTTCGATCTGTTGGACATTGATGGATGCGCAGTCGATCCAATCATTCAGGTGCGTGTGTGGCGTAACGGGTTGGAAACTGTTGATGCCCTACCAAATGTACTGGGTTTGAACCCCACTGACCCTCCTCATGCTTAACATGGTTGGCGTGACGCATGCTTTTCGGTCGCCATAAAGCAGATTCACTATTGAGTTGTGATTAGGAGATGGTAGTAGATGCTGAGCAAAACATCGCTGAAAAACGTTCGCACCACAAAGAAGGCACATTGCTTTGCAGCCTGATATCAAATACGACCAATCTCTGACTCGAGCCTCGGTTGAAACGCATGGCTACAAATTCTCGGACACATCTGTGCTCAATTACCAATGTGTGATTGAATTATGCAAAAAGGCAACCGGGGAATGCGATGGCTTGACACCTCCCAGTTGCGGTCGAGGCAAACGATCGGCGCCGAATACGGTCATTGTCAAAGCCGGGACGCACTCGGACGCAGACAGGAACCGAATGGAGATGGAGGAACTCGATGTGGTGTCTACGCTGGACATTTTGGACACTCTTGAGTCCGATGACCTCGATGAACCCACGATACCGTCGGAATTGTTGAGAAGTCTCAATGGCAACTTCTTGTATCATCCCAGAGCCGCCCAGCGACTCAATGCAGACAGGTGAGTGCGATGTCGGTAGTTTGTCCACCCGATATTCTCATCATTTCTGAGCAGCGAACTATCTTTCAGTTTTAAACCCTCTAACAGACGTGTTTTATTTGTTTGAGCTACTGTGTGATGTTTCAAAGAGCATTTTGCAGGTTTTGTCTGTCGACACCATCGTTCGGTCTGGTGCTTGCCATTGCAGTTATGCTCTTCGTGACCAGTGTGGTCTCCAGCACACTGCTCTGTTACAGAACAAGGTATCCATTAGAATTTTCTCTCTTTCATATTTTATTTAAATTTTCGCGTAATTGAAGTGTTCTAATTCCCTGAATTTTCAGGTTAGAAAAACCTTGACCTACTAGCCAGCCAGCATCGACCAGCTTTGTTGCGCACTGACAAACTAACGCATGTTGTTCCGATCTCGTCTGTGGTCAGGGATTAGGCCCCCAATCCTTCGACCCCTTTTGGCGTTCGTATCGCGACATCGAGTTTGGCCGTTGTGCGCTCAACTAAAGCAAGCCTTTAAAAATATTATTATATTTTATCATTGTTGTTTGTCGTTTTTTTTCGTTTTTCGCTCTGCTCTCACTTTTAAACACCTTCGCTGACATTCCTTTACGTTTTCCTTGTATCTCATGTTGCATTTCAAATATACAAATCTTGTATTTTCTTTTTCTTTTCCACTTGTTAAATCCATTTGCATTAAATTTCTTTTTAGTATATTCGTGTGTATCGATCAGGAATCGCATATCACAGGAGTTATAGAACGATTATTTTGTTTTTTTAATTTTATTTTTTGTTGTCATGTTGATGTGCAATATACAGCTAACAGACCAAAGTGCAGCACCCGTACTACTGTGCTTTCAGAATTTGAGATTTGTAAATAATATTTTTTGTAGATTTTAGTGTTATCGTATTTTCGGTCTGTTAAATTTCCTGCAATGGACTGTAAATAACTGTGCCATTTATTGAACGGCAGTATCATTTTCATTTTAATAACTGCATTAACATGCATTTGTGTGACAGAAGTTAGTATTTTTGTGTATTCTTTTCTAAATCATATATGTTGAACATAATATTTTTACATTTTTTTCTGTTATGCTTCAACATATATAAAACTAGTCGTTTGAACGGTTTGCGATGTGCATAGTGGGCATTTCATCAATTTTTGTTCATTTTCCATTTTTTATTTTTGTAGGTATTCTATTTTAGGATAGCGATTCTGTCATTAGTAAGCATTATCGCAGACGTTAACGGCATCTACTCTCACCCCTCATTTCAAGCATTGGTTCCTACCAGATCAAAATCAAGTGGTTCCTACTAGACTAAAATCAAGTCTCGGAAACATTTTAGCCACTTATGCATCTGAGCCCGGTCTCGTATGAGCCAAGGTTCAACATAGCAGAGGAGCCAGATTTTTGTGCATTTTTAATGTGACCGAACGTACAGTGTAAACGCTCGCGTTTTTACTTACGCGGGTATCTATTGTGAAATAATCGAGCTGCTAATTTTCTATAAATTAGTTTGTATACCTGTACCTAATTACTAATAAAACGATACATGCGTGCATTTTTTGTCGTATAAAAAATTACGCATTATTGTTTTCATTTTATTTTTATTCTGTGCAAAATCCTGTATTCGTGCAACTGCGGCCGTCGACGCTTCTCGTTCAGTGATTGCTCCATTACACGCGTTTTATTTTATTTTATTTTTTGTTTGATTTTGTGTCTATATTACTGCCGTGACGCTGCGTTTGGCATGAATAAAAAATAAAAACTAAAAGAATGTGATTTTGAGAAAAAATAGTATAATTTGCGGCAAAAAATCACCGCGCAGGAAAGGCACCTATTTTTTCAATTGTAAAGAAATAACAGTGTGCTGCTGTGCTGACTGACTAATTCGTTTCAAATCATTTATACAACTTTTAACAAACATTGCGCAACAATACTGCGTCATGATTGTGTGCATACCTGAACACACGCGATGCCAAACTTTTTTGTATCCGCAAAAAATAACGACAAATTTCGCACAAGTGTTTGGTCGGTAGTGCGCTTTCTAGGTCAAACACATGTCCCGACCCCGGCACAAGTGATCAATCATCCAAAGGTTATGGGCGCATAATTTAATAAACAAATAAGGGAAGGGGGACAAAGACTCATTTGCGCGCTGACAAGAAAAAATTGCGTGCGAGTTGCGGTGGTGAAACGGGAAGATCAAACCACACGTTACGTAGCAGGTTTCTCAATTTTGGCACATTAAAGTTGCGTTTTCTGACGGTAAAGTCACCATGACTGGTATCGAACGATCGAACTTAAAAGGAAATTGTGCTGGGGAACCCAAGTCGCACAATTACAATGGCAATGTAGAACCCTATGCAGCTAAATACACGATTAACGTAAAGCTTAAGCCGGTTGCATGCATTTGTTTGGTTCGATTGGACTACATAATTTTGACAAAACACGTCACCATTATATGTACGTGTCCGACATTGAAGACACCGACGAAACCATGAGCTTCGACTACGCAACGGCCGACTTGACTACTTTGCTCGTCGCGTTTGCAGGCCAGCTTATTTGATTGCAAAACCACGTGGTGGAACTTGACCAGACTGTCTTTGTCGACTGAGAATTGCGCTTTTGGTTGAAAGAACGGGCGCATAAAAGAGCATGTAGAACGTTTGTTCGAACAGTGTGAATTCAGCGAAGTCAGGTTCAGGAGCATTTTTTATCCGTATCAGTTTGTGTGATCAGTTTCATTTTTTGATTTGGAAGCTCTACATTAGTGGCACAGCAAGTACTGTATGTGATGTCGGTTTTCTGTGGAGTTGAATAGGTCAGGTGCGTGTCCGGGAAGGCTCAATCACAAATCACAATCGCCTAAAAACAATGATATGTATGTATGTGTGTATAGTTGTTCATGTGAACGGTGATTTAGTAGTATTTTCTAATTCATCAGACTTCCATGGATCAGGATCACACAGCTCGCAAGCACCATCAGAATTTTCGGGATCACAGCTTCTTCAGCTGCGGCGTTGCACAGGTCCTTCTCACAGCACTCGAACTGAAATGGAGTCCAGTTTGAGACCATGAAGGATCTCAATGTGGGTGCGGAATTTTGTAGCAGATTTTTTAGTGATGAAATTCAGAACTGCACAACAGTTGGCTGTTGACTAACCGTGGTGATTCCTTCGTTTGTTTGGTTGTTGTTCTTCATGTCTTCTTCCCATTTTTCACAGTTGTGTTGTTTATGGCAACCGGGCACGCCATTCTTCTGCAATGATGATGACAAAGTTGTTCGATTTTGGAATGCAGCACACTTTTTGTCGCCTTCTCGGCTCTGTTTCGTCTATTATTTTGGTTCAAAGGAATAAAGGTTTGTTCGTTATCGTAGCCCATAACTGGTGTGGGAGGGCGCTTGGCACCCACCTTGAAGCAGATTTTACAGTCTTCTTTGGTTTCATCCTTCCCGTTGTTGTTGAAGTAGCATTTGATTGCTTGTGCAGCAATGGCCATCGTGAGCACAACGAGCAGCAGAGTGACGATTGGGGGTGACATGGGTGATGGTGGGATGATGATTGTGGATGGGAGAAAGTCGGTGAAATCAGTGGCCAAATTAGAAATGTGAACAATGAAGCCTGTGCAGCGTTGCGCAGCTCAAGTGTGTTTGGATTGGAATCATCTTCAAGAACACGTCTTCCAGATGAGCTTCAATTGATCTGGCTAATATCCAGAGCATTAATTCATTTTTTAAAGAATTCACAACTGTGGCGTCGAGTGATGAATATACAACTGAAGCTTGTCCGATAATCATCCTTCATTGATATTCTGCTCCCATTGTTTTTCGCCCAAAGATCAAAGGGCCACTCTACTGTAGCTCGATCTGCACAGATTTGCAATCGCAGCCCATCGCCACCCACCACCTACATCGATGGTGCGTGTTTCAAGCATTACACAGCAGAGGCACGCCAACGGTTGCCGAAGCTCAATTATGATGACTGTCGTCAGCAAGAATGAGGGCTGGGAGCACTTTCTATTTCATACAATAAAAACTTACAAATTGTAGCCAAAAGTTACAAGCAATTGTAAGTCCAATTTCCACAATAATTTTGCACCCAGTTACATTTTTTGTAGCTGGATACAATAGAGCCAAAAATGTTTCGATGGCACGATTTTCTTTCGCTTAGGCAACCATGAAAACACATGTTTGATAAAATGTGTTTCCAATAAATTGCATCTAGAGGTGATAAACATTATTTAAAAAATCGGGCCCAGGTCAAATAATGTATAAACAATCAAAGACCTACTGCGATCAGAAAAAGTGGCAAATAAATTACCGTATAGATACGAGTTACATAATAGTTCTATTCTCATAGTTTCGTTACTGTTTTATGACCAGAAGTGCATTGAAGAGAAAGCAAACAGTCATGCGCCCATGGCCATCTGAAATGCACCGCACTCATTGGAGAGCAAAGCTCATCAGTAAATTACCTGCTGCAATTGATCACATTTGACAAATGAAACTGTAGGTATGTAAGCATGTGGAAACAATACCAAGCTACTGAAATCAGCGTTGTGGTCCTTTGGTTTCCAGATGCATATAGCACTTGTTTTTGTTTCTGGGACCTAAACCTGACCTGCGTTAGTTTGTGGAATTAGACCAACCATGTTTGGTTGCTAACCACCTTGTTGTTATTGGAGGCCCCTGTTTGCGTCAGATGGAGACTACAGGATTTACCTCATTTTCGGTTGGCTTGTCCGGCGGAGCCTTCAAATAAATTCTGCTTTGAAATATGCGCAACTTATTTGCCGCCATCTGCGTATCAATCGTCTCCCAAACGGTTGTGTTGGCGAGTGAGTTTGTCACTTTGTAGTCTACTGGGTTTCTTATTTGGGTAGTGGTGCACACGTATAGCATGCCCGATTGGCGCAGTCTCCATACCTGTGCGTGCACCGTTATGATGTGCACTTTGTTTGCATCAGGTGATTGGTTGGTCGTCGGTTGACTTTCGGACATTGATTGAGGTTACACGGGTGCATACAGGTTGCATACTGTGGGTTCACAAGACATTCCTGCCTCTTTGGGTTTATACATGCCGTTTACCTTGCCAGCAATTGAGTCCGAGTGCTCAGCGCTGCCGTCCAATTACGCATTCTATCACGATGGCGTGTGCTACGCGGCCGGGGCCAAATATCTGTTGACAAACAACACTTGTCCAAATCTGGGTGGTACGTTGGGCAAAGGACGGCTGATCACGACTAGAAATCGCACACTTCTCAAAATTGTCACGGAGAATTTGGTGCGTGTTGTTTTCTCATTTTCCACGGCAGTGCAGGATGACAGGGATTGAAACCAGCACTTGAATTCTTGCACTTTCAAATGCTCTTCAAAATTGTGGATATTGTGAGAAACCCATAATTTCGATTACAATATTTCAGCCAATTAATGTTAGCTTCGTCAATAACCCGCTACGGTCCTGGACAGTGCTCGGCAGTGCGCGTGTGTTCGACAAGGTCTTTGGCGTGCACTCGAACATCGACGACTTTTACACGTAACCTTGTGTGCCGGTATCAAACTTTGAGGTAAACAACAAGAGAAAATGAGTCTGGCATTTTCAGTCTCAAAACAATTTTCACAGTAGGACATCAACAGCGAATTGGTACCAGAGCATCGGTCAATATTGCATATGGGGGATTCAAGGGTCATTATAAAGAGGGTGGACTGCGGTCTACGTAATTTGGACGCAACGGCGATGTGCCATTATTGTACAATCCTGATGTTTCACGCACAGGTGCACATCCATGTGAGCCGAACCCGTGCGCGGCCAACGAGGAGTGCGTGCCAGATGCATCATTCAGCACACAGCAGTGTGTCGTCATCGGTCAGATGACTTTCTCAGCCCTTTTTTAGTTGGAGTCAAATGCTTCCCATAGCAACATTGACCATTCTGTTTCTCCATCAGAAATGTTGATGACACATTGGCGACTCGGCAGCACCAATAATGTGTAATGCCTATGGGACATCGAATATGTGGGGATTCGGGATTAGCCCATTTGAATTTCCGCGCTTGATCCTGTGTCTACAGTAACCCATTCTCTTTTATTGCATTGTCATTGTCATTTCTTTGCTCTAAATTCAAATATCTTTCTCTGACCAATCACAAGTAAGAGCCGTCTAATTATCTTATAGTAATTAATCCGTAATGGATCGACAAGAGAAAATGAAACGCGATCGAGTATTTAAAGCAGCCCCGCCGCTATGGTTTTTTGGTTTTCTACCTCGGTTTTTTCACTTATATCGTTTGTTGGCATCGAGATCAAGAACATTAGTTTTGACGAACTTCACCAAAAGGGCGATTACCCACCGAAATCGATCCACCAACATGGCCGCACGGGAACAAACTATCCCAATATTGACGCACTATGTGTGCATGGAAATCAGGATTTCCAAAGCAAAATTCAAATCACAGAGGTGTGGTATAGGCGGCGCGTTACGGTAGGTTGACAAAACATTTGTTATTTACAAAAGAGCTAATGTTTTATCGGGCTACCGTAACCCGCCGCCTATTTCACGCCCCAGTGATTTTGAAATTCTCTTGTCATTCCTGATCATCATGTGCAAATGTGCGTCAATATCGGACAGTTTTGTTCCCGATAGACCATCTTGGCGGATCGATTTCGGTGGGTAGTCGTCACTTTGGTGAAGTTCGTCAAAACTAATGTTCTTGATCTCAATGCCAACAAACGACATAAGTGAAAAAACCGAGGTCGAAAACCAAAAAAACAATAGCGGCGGGGCCGCTTTAAAGACGGCCCGAGCACTATTTCCTCCGTTCTCATTACTATTTCCGAAATTGCACGTGTTCGACTTTTACGTCGGTGGTTGACCCTTTTGTCAAACCCAATCAGCCACGACGTAGAACACGGGAAATGGTGCTCGCTTAGGTGCGATCACGCCTATAGTCTTTGCTTTTCTCTCACTCTCGCGCGCCCATTGCCTTATTTAACAAATCTTATTTTTAATAAAATATAAAACCTCATATTCATTCCATTTCCACTTTTGTCTCTTAAAACCAAACCCAACCATGCGCAATAAGTCATCGCCTAGGCAATAAGTAACCAAGACAGTTTCTTTATTAAATGCAATTCCGTCCAACAAGAGATCAAGCCGAGTTCCAACTGTGCCCCCGATTCTGAGGCGCTTCGGTTTTCGCCGCGAGCAATCGCGCGACTTCCGACTTGCCTGCTTTCGGAGTGGTTAAGGGTCTCGACTCTCCACCGTCCAAATACAGTAAAAGTAGGACCCCGGGGGGTCGAAGCTCTACAAATACATCAAACTTGGTGATCGGATCACATTGGCTACTTGTGCTTTTGATATAATGCGGATGTAGTTTACTGTTGCCGAATTTAGACAGTCACAAAGCTTGTCCAGTTGCGGTCCTGGACCAACTTATATGTCACTCGCAATTAGTGGCATCATTAAGTGTCTAAATGTGAAAGCAGCAAGGCAAATGATCTGATCCGATCACCAAGTTTGACATCGTCCAATGAAACATCAGCTCAGTCCAGTACAATTGCAGATTGTCCTTCTCTCCCGAGCACCCTGCCCTACGGTGTGACCCTATCTCACATGATCCCTTTCGTGACACAGTCGGGCGAGCAACACATCACGTATTCGTGTGACAATCCGTGGGACAACTATTTCGTTGTGACCGGCCTGCATCGACACACAATAAAATGCACCGCACCAAACACTTGGGAACCGATGGTGGCCTGTCAACCCGGTTCGGTGATGTTTCATTGAATAACATTGCTAGTGCCTGACTCATGAAGGAGTGCTGCAGTTATTCACTTTTAACCTTCAATGGTGCCGTAAAGAAAAGTTTGGTGGATAATCGACCATAATCAGTGGGTAAATGGAACTTTTTGTATACCCGGGCAGTGGAAAACACCGTCTCAATAATACACTGTCTGACGTTTCAGCATGCTACAACTTCTGGTTCAACGACCCTACTGATTACAACTATTACTACACGACACCACCGATTGTTGGAAACTTCATGTGGTCGACACAGTACGCCAACGGAACCAAGCTCATTATTGATTGCAAGGTTTCTTATGTTTCATTCTGATCCACCTTGGCAAATCAGGCAAAGTAAGCAACTACCACGTTTGCTCGTGTGTACCCCGTCCGATCTGGCAGGCTAATCAGTGTTTGGCCTGGTTAGTTCTGGGATCAACCCCCCAGCGGACGGAGCAACATCAAAGTGGTGTCGTGGGTCAACCCAGCCTTCCATCCCTGAGAAGGGTCGGTAAATGGGAAGCAGCAATTGCAGCGGGTAAAGGCACCCATTAGAGTCACCGGCAACGGGTTGTTGGTAGGTCCCTCGCGGAGCCTAAATTCTGCGGAACGCCTTTACCTTTGAACTATTGCAGGACCCAGAGAAAGTCCTACCCCCAAATGACCGCGAGCGCACGTGCCTGCATGTCCCAATGATGACGTGGGCCGATTGGTCCAACTGGACACAACCTGGACCATGTGTCTATCCACCGTACCCCATACACGAGCATCCAAATCAAATCGTCAAAGGTTCCGAGGTTTAGTTTCAAAAAAAGATATTGGAAAAATTATTGCTATTTTCTGTTCAGAACTTGTCAAACAACAAAACTCCACCTGTCAGTCTCTGAACGGTATTCCATTGGGCAGCAGCTGTTTCTACATTTCGGTGTTGTTATTTTTTCAGTTTTTTGTCTTTTTGTAACGCAAAATTTTGAAAAACTACGTACCTTTCTCAGCCAAGTGCCACGCCGGATCAAGATCAATGTTTTGTGGATGCGGATGCAAACAAAGCAGACAGGGCAGCGCATATTTACACAGATGAAACACTGAATGATGTCACTCCAAATCTGTTGAACACAAAAGTGGGACTCAAATCACTATTTTATTAATAAAAATACACGTTCATAAAAGCGAAAAGATTGTCAGAAATATTGGCTTGGTCTGGTGAACGACGTTGCCATGAACAAGACTTATTGGGCAGCGGAAAACGGACCTGTGCAAGCTGGATACGAGCAAGAAGCTAGACCTGCGTTGCCCGGAGTGGAGACACCCAATGGAGTACAAGTATAATTTTCGAGCCCAGATTTTTTTTGGAAATTCCGAATGTAACATTATTGCTGGGGCACAGGGCTGCTCTCGGTTGGAACATAACCCCACCAATAATTGGCACATCAACACAGAGCAATCATGCACGACCACAACCGATATGCAATGCGTTGTCGAACGACGTTAGACATTTCTTGGACTCTTGCAAATTTTATTGTCCATTTCTCAAAAGCTTTTCCTGCCTCAGGTGTGCCCGGACAGCGATACAAGATGCGCCCTGACACGCATTACCAATCGCAAGCACCCATGTTGGGTCAAACATACACCGATGACGAACGACGGTAAATAACGTGCTGTATCCAAGGGCGGATGCAGGCGCTCACAGGGGCCATGCCCTCTCGCTCTTTGGTCTGTTTGGCCCTGCAGGGGGGCCGCCGTTTCGGAACGAAGAAGGAAAAAGGACCCCTATATATCGCACGATTTTCACTCTCACACCCTTCAAAAGTCCAAGAATGCGCGCTTCGCGCGTCAGATGCCCCCAATTTTCAATGAAATTTGGCTTTCGAGTACGTAAAAGAGCAAACTTTCGCGCGCTGCGCGTGCATTGTCATCTTTTTTTACTATATTTGGTGTAAAAAGCGCGTGGATAAAAATGACTTTTCAACAATGGAACAAGTACCAGACAAAAATGACTTTTTGGATTTGGCTCCTCCCTTGGCCAACAGCTGATCCGCCACTGGTTGCATTCACGCATTATTGAATCTTATTGTCTTGTATCACTTGGCTAAGCAACGATACAAGAATCTATATTTCACAGTTGTGCATTCGAATGCCTGACCGCTAACGGATGTCTGGGGTTTAATCTGCACGCGGCAAATTCCACCTGTCAACTTCTACCGGTCAAAGCGAGCACAATGGCTGACTCGGGCACTGTTACAATTGGGGCACTGGGATGGGCGTACTATGAACGGTTGGATGCGACTTGGGATGGCAACGAGTGACATATTCGAAAAATATAATTTACAATTGGGCACAATTTACGAAAATATTACACATGTCTTTTTATGTTACCAATTTTCAATATACATTTTTTTAACAAAGGTCTGATTTGTTGGCTTGAGAAAGTATGTATGTCCCTTTGACACGATGATACCACCATACTGTACCTACCAGATTGCAGAAATTTTTATCATTCAAACATAGTTCATCATGGTACTTATACCTGTGTGACGTCCCCGGTGACCACATTATTAAATTAGCAAGTATTGTAAACTTGCCTGAACAAAAATCCTGATAAAAGATCTTCGTTGTGAATAACATCCGCTGGTCTCAAAATTATCTCTCCCCTGTGAATGGGCTTTTCGCGGCATGTATGTATGAGGCACACTTGCACATGCACACTGAACATTCGGCAGCAGATGCTTTAGGTACCCAATCCATAATCGATGTGTGGGCGGTGTACAACCTGTTGATGTGTCATGTTCGAACGCTTCGAACAATCTGATGATGAACCCCGCAGCAAGGGCGGATCCAGGGGGCACAGGGTCCGTGGCTCCGCCTTTGCTCCATTTAACCCTTGAAGGGGCACCGTTTCGGAATCAAGAAGAAAAAAGGCCTTTAAATCGGTGGATTTTTGCTCTGCTACAGAAGAAGTCCAAAACACGGGTGCCTTGCGCGTCAGATGTACCAATTTTCAATGAATTTTGGCTTTTGCACACGTAAAAAGTGCCCAGACATCGCGCGCATTGTCACATTTTGTGTAATATTTGGGGAAAAAACCGCGAAATTCTAAACAAGCACTGCGGATAAAAAAGACTTTTAAAAAATGGAACAAGCACTGCAGATGAAAATGACTTTTTCGATTTGACCCCACCGTTGGCCAAACGCTGGATCCGCCACTGCCACACTGAAGCGCCAGTGGTCCAAATTCGAACACCGTTAGCTGAGACGAGAACGTATTGACGAGCCTGAAAAGCCTGGGACTTGAATTCACTTTCACGCGGAAATGGAAATGAAAAAAATGACTATGTTTGCTCCAACAACGGGTGGAATTTTCGAAACGATGTAAAGGTCAGTTGGGCGTAAAGGTCGGCGTAAAGTTCGGTCGAAAGCTCGGTCGGCGTAGCTCGGTGTAAACGTGAAACATTGCCTGTTATGAACGTGGAATGTTTCAAGTTTACACCGAGGTCTATCACACTGAGCTGTCGACCGAGCTTTCCACCGACCTCTACACCCAACTGACCTTTACACCGTTTCGAAAATATCACCCAACAACACTGTTGTCATGCCCATTGAAGACAGGATAACATGACCCCAGGTGATAAAACGAAATATTAAAAACCGGAAGTCACAAAATGGCTACAAATTCCAACATAACCAAAAGTACCTGAGCTTTTTTATTTGTCGTTGATGTTTCGTGTCAAACCAAGCGAAGACATCCATGATGTGCCCACTAGCAGGTGTCACGTTTTGCACACGTTTTGTTCGATTTGAACCTTGAATAAGAATCTGACCTTGGGATCAGATCTGCCTGGTCACGCGAGTCTTTTGAAATGATTTCGAATTTGAAGCTCATAGCAGGGATCATGTACTGCAAGTCAGCTCACAAACTGAACAGTCGCGTGAGGGTGGTCTTTGAGCTCAGGCCCTAAAAAGGCCTATTTTAGGCAAAAATTGTGGAAATTACTGGACACGGAGCGGAAATTAGTGTACTGGTGTACCTTGGTCGGGGAAATTAGTGTACCTTTGGGGGACCCTTCTCCCCAGGAACTACACTGCCTTGGACAGTCAGTGCTACCTACACTTCCTCCGCATTGCAATGAAAGAGAATGGGGCTTTGACGATTTGCTATTTCCGGTTGATGGAAGACTGATTACCAGAGATCGGAAACGGGCCGGGTAAAGTCGGCCCGGCCCGGCCCGGTGGAGGGCTGCAGGTCGGCCCGGCCCGGCCCGTTTTGGCTTGAGGTCGGCCCGGCCCGGCCCGGCCCGGTCAGCCAATTTTCAAGGGCTGAAAACTAAAAAAGTCCAAAAAGCTGAAAAAAATTCGAAAATTTTCTGCAGAATGCTTGTTTTCACTGGTACAGCTGGGGGAAAGGGTAGGTAGGTAAGGTAGGTAGGTACGTAGACAGTAGACTGACGCGCCATCCTGATGCAGTACGTAAGTCGCCGCCCCGGTTTGTACAGTAGTAGGTATAATTTTTGACTCAAAATGGTTTAAAATCGGTATTTTTCACTCCATATAGGCGAAAAATAATTAGCGCTTAAGAATACATTCTCATCAATATGTAGACATAAATTTTGTTCCCGGACGACTCTCCCCAGCTCGGCCGGTCGGTACAGTAGGTAGGTTGATTGCAGGCAGGCTTTTTTGGTGGTACAGTTTACAGTATGTTGATTGCTGCAAAGTAAAGGCCTGGGTATGGGTAGCTACGGTACTGCTTCTTTCTTCAAAACGATGACTGAAAGGATCAAGAACTAGGAGATGTTATTGCGCGAAGCGCAAAAATTTTGAAAATTTTGGTTCAAAAAATGGTAATTTCGTTCAAATTTAGGCATACCGGGCCGGACAGCAGCCCGGCCCGGCCCGGTCCCCCCAAATCTCCGGCCCGGCCCGGCCCGGTCGACCAACTCCAAAATCGCGGCCCGGCCCGTTTCCGATCTCTGCTGATTACCGTATTGTCGGAAATAGAACCCGGGGGGTCTATTTTTTCACTGGGTTCATTTTGGGGGTTCAATTTATGGGGGGTCAACTATTGGGGGGTTATATTTTTCATTTGGCCCCCCGACGAAAAACTCAATGTTAATAATGCCCATAAAAATGGCTTGTTTTCGGTATTTTCTAACTTCAACAGCGGCAATTATGCTTAAAAAGCTGTATTCTATTGTGTGCGTAAGCTTAAACAACGTTTGACACAACAACACAGCCTTACCATACCACTAATCTATGGTACGTTGAAGTATACTTGCGTATTTTTCCGCAAAATATATTTTTGGAAAAAAAAACCGTTTTTTTTCCGAAAAAAAACCGTTTTTTTTCCAAATATTTTTCCAGTACTTAAGGATACCCATGGTCCAAAAACGCCTATTTTGGAGAAAATTTCGTCGGGAAATGGCCTGAAACATGCTAAAAATGCACTTGGAGATTAAAAAGAGCTCATTTTGAACTGTTTAGCACCGATTTACATTAGTTTTGACAACAGCCTTTTGTAACCCTTGAAAATATTTCGGAAATTTTTGGAAAAAAAACCGTTTTTTTTCAAAAGTTGCCACTTGGAAAAATTTCCGGAAAAATAAAAACGTATTTTTCCGGGCCTCGGAAAAAAACGGTTTTTTTCTGTTTTTTTTTTCGGAAAAAAACGGTTTTTTTCCGGCCCGCAAGTATACGTTGAAGGTTGGGGGTGGGGTAGTAGGGGGGGTCAATGGTCAATTAATGGGAGGTTCTATTTTTGATTTCGAGCCATTTGGGCGGGGTTCAATTAATGGGGGGGTCAATTACCGTAAAAACCTAAATACAGCCCCCCCGGAATAGAGCCCCCCCCGTAATACAGCCCCCCAGTGTAGTGGCAGGCAAATGGTTGCAAGGTACCAGAGGTCGCAATCGGGCCGGCCCGACCTCGGGCCGGGCCGGGCCGGGCCGCGATTTTGGGCTTTTGGCTCGGGCCGGGCCGGGCCGGAGATTTGGAGGGTCGGGCCGGGGTGCCGAAGCTTCTGAAGTGACTTATTTTACTGAAAAAAGTAGGGTTTTTTTTGTCAAAAACACTAAAATTTCTGACGGATTCAGCAAGTAAGTGATCAGTATTGTCCAGTGGTGTGGCTACCCAGGTGTGCAATCAACTTACTGTACCACCAGAAAGGCCTGCAATCAACCTACCTACTGTACCGGCCGAGCTAGTGGGGGAACAAAAATTTTTGTGTCTAAATTTAGATGCAAATGCACTCTAAAACCCTCATTTCGCGCGATTTTTCGATTATTTGGAGTGAAAAATATCGATTTTATACCATTTTGGGCCAAAAATAGCAACCTACTGTACCAGCCGGGGGCGGCGACCTACCTACTGTACCAGGATGGCGCGTCATCGACCTTACCTACCTACTGTACCTAGGAGGGACCCCCAGCCACACCATTGGTATTGTCTATCTGGCGACTTTTTTATGGAAAACAATGAATTTTCAACCAAAAAAATAGATTCAAAAATCGCAAAAATTATGACAAAAATTGGGTTAAAATCTGAGCCAAAAATTCGGGCCGGGCCGGGCCGGAGATTTGGGGGTTCGGGCCGGGCCGGGCCGGAGATTTGGGGGTACGGGTCGGGCCGGGCCGGAGATTTGGGGGCTCGGGCCGGGCCGGGCCGGCCAAACCCGGCCCGATTGCGACCTCTGCAAGGTACCCTTGGGGGGATGGATCTAGATGGTTGCAAGGTACCCCCTACCCAGCCTCCGGGAGGTTGCAACTGCAAGGTACCCCTGAGGTCCGAAAAAAAGGGTGTTTTTTGCAGGCATTATACTGCATATTTGGCCGAAAAATTGGCACTTTTTTGCATTTTGGCCGAAAATTTGCCTAAAATACGTATTATATGGAGGTTTGCGCGCGGAGCGCGCGATTTTCGGGGTTTTGAGGTCGAAAAACACCCATTTTTGCCTATAAAAACCATAAATTGATGGTTTCAAGGTACCCTCCGGGGCAGTGTAGTTCCTGGTCCGGCGCGGCGGTTAGTGTACCTACCCCTTTTTTCCGTGCGGCGGTTAGTGTACCTCCCTGGGGGGGAAGGGGGGGGGGGGGAAGACCCAAATTCAGGAAAAAGTCACTTTTTGAGGTAGAAAATTTGACCGATTTTTGGCCCTTTTTGGAAAAAATTCTCCATAAAAAGGGTATTTTGGCGACTTTTGACAACATTGACCTGAAAATTACCCATTTTAGGCCTAAAAATGCCCATTTTAGGCCTAAAATTGCCTATTTTAGTCAAAAATTGAGGCGGTTAGTGTACCTGGCGCGGCGGTTAGTGTACTAGTGTACCTTGGTCGCGGCGGTTAGTGTACCTTAGGGGGGGGACCCCCCTCCCCCCCAGGGACTACACTGCTCCGGGGTGGTTGCAACAGTGTTGGAGGTACTCTGGAGGGGGGGGATACCTACTGTACCGCGCTCGGAGAGGGGGGATACCTACTGTACCAGAGCCGATGGCCTGGGGGGGTTATGTACCTAGGGGCAGGAGGGATTTGGGAGGGGGGTTGGGGGGTTAGGTTCTTGGGTGAAAATTTTTAATGTGTTTATTATGTGTGGAATCGTGTGAAAACGTAGTATTTGCGCGCGTAGCGCGCGAATTTTGGGTAATTTGAGGCAAAAACCACTGATTTTACACTAATTTTGGCCATTTTGGTCAAAAATTGGCACTTTTGGGGCAAAATCGGGGGGATACCTACTGTACCGGGGTGAAAATCGGGGGATACCTACTGTACCATGCCAAACCTCGGGGGGGATACCTACTGTACCAGGCGAGGGGGATACCTACTGTACTGGGGGGGCTACCCCCCAAACCCCCCACCTCCAACACTGGGTTGCAAGGTACCTACCCTTCCCCCCCATCCCCCCAAGGGGTGGTTGCAAGGTAGGTACCTACTCCTTAGGGGGGATCCCCCCATCCCCCCAGCAGTGGTGTCGTTAGGGGGGGGGGGTTGGGGGGGTTACCCCCCTGGTATGGGGTATGGGAAATCGGCCGGGGGTCGGAGCTAGCATGGTAATGCTAAGCGACATATGGTTCATTCCTTATAGTGCGCTTTCTGAAAATTTTAATCGTACGCTAATTCAACAATACTCAACCGAATGAGCTCAAACTTGCACACAATGTATATACCGTGCCCCAAAATGGCCACAAGAAATTTCATTCCGCTGCATGCCCGGACGCGCGTTTGCGGGCAAGATAAAGTTGACATTTTTGTAAAAACGTTCTTTCCCTTTTTTTTCCACAAAAGAGTAGTCAGGGCCCAGACGTTACTTAACATCAGAAATGTTAGTATCCCCAATAGGGTTTTCGTACTCGAGAAACACAATGGTGCTATCGCCGACTTCGTAACTCCATGTCTGAGACCGGTCCCAGACCATGACCCCGCCTTTTTGTATGGAAAGAGTGCTTCCCGAAGTAAAATTTCGCCGAAAAGTTGGGTTACCAGAACTATTAAAGTTGTTTATGTGGTTTTCGTACTCCAGAAACACGGTGGTGCTATCGCCGAGTTCGTAACTTTTAGTATGAACGGTTCCAGACCATGACTTAAGCCAAAATCAGCGGTTATATGTGCTTTTAATCGTTGTTACGTCAAAAATATATTAATTCCAATTGGTTAAATGTTTTTCAGCTCAAAAAAAGCCATAATGGACACTCAGACACACACAACAATGCATTAGTGCACGCTACGTAGTTGCCTGATTCATAAAGCGCACAATGTATTACCCACAACACACAGCCAGCCAGCCAGCACACACACACACACACAGGCAGGCAGCCAGCACACATATAGGCAAACTACGCCAACACGAGCCCGATTTCGGAGGTGGTGAACTTGCAAAACGCAAAGAAAGAGAAAATCATCATGCTCCACGTTGTATTCCACAACGTGTAACGTTTCCCAAATCAGCAGCCACGTCTGAATGTTTCACCATTTTGCCAGCTCCGAAATCGGGCTCGTGTTGGCGTAGTGTTACTTTATAGGCAAACTACGCCAACACGAGCTTTTCAACCTCACGACGGTAACTGTGCAGTCTTCGGTTGCGCACGATGGTTCAACAAGGAGAGGAGTAAAGAGAATATTGCAATCTTTCAATATCTGCGTGCCCTGTGTCTCTGGTGGCAAGACAGCACGCGCCGGGAATATGGTTCAATGTCTACTGTTCGGTATCAAACAGCTCAGAACACACTTACGTTTATTCCAGTGCCTAATGAAACATTAGCAAAGTGGTGCAAGCTGGTATCGTTCTTTTATGCCAGTCAGCCAGGGAACCATATTTCTTTTATGCCCCTTGGGGCATTTTTCTTTCTTTATGGGGTATGGGAAATTTTTCACTTTTGGAACAGTAGTAGTAGTTTCATTGGGCCAGAAAGTTTGCACTTTCAAATGCTTGAATCGCGTTAGTTTGCGATTATTGCACCTTGCCCATAAGAAAATGGCTGCGTTGATCCTGTAAAATGAAGTGAAAAACTTTTGGAACAAGCACCCCTAAGAAATGACTTTTTGACCCCGAGAAGTACCATAATTGACCAATTTTCGGCTAAAAATGTGAAAAATCGCTTGCTGCCGCAAGAAAACTCTGTTTTAAGCACTTTTAGACCACTTTTTATACTTTTTGAAGATTTTTGGGGCCATTTTTTCAGAAAACCCCCACCTCGGGTATGGGAAATTTTTGATTTTTTGGAGAAACCCCCCCCCCTGGTATGGGAAATTTTTGACTTTTGGGGGCATGTATGGGAAATTTCCTAAAAATTGGGCTGGGTATGGGAAAATTTCGATTTCTCAACGACACCACTGCCCCCCAGCCACTACACTGCAGCCCCCCATCTTCATACATTTCGATAAATTGTGGAAATCGACAGCAATAAGCTGCGAAAACAGTTAAAAAATGTTGTTTTTGGCAAAAGCCAGTAAAATTTTTGAAAAGCTACTAAAATTTTCAGTTTAGTAGCTTTTTGCTAGTTGCCGAGTTTAAAAAAATAAACCCTGGCCTGGTTCCCAGTGTTCAAAACTGCTTGAGAGAGGTGCAGTGTAGTTCCTGGTCCGAAGGGGAACAGGCGGTACCCCTTTTTCGAAGGGGGAATAGACGTACCCAGTGTAGTACTTGGTCAGGGTGTTGACGATAGATAGATTGGGACCCGAAATGTGTTGACGATAGATAGATGACCCAAGTCCGAAATCTGGGGGGGGGGGTCGACCCAAACTTGTTGACGATAGATAGATGGTGGGGGGGTCGCCAAAAATCAAGGTATAGTATAGTGTACTAAGTAGGTAATAATGTGTGAATATTAATGAAAATGTACATCGATGTACTAAATCCGCGCGTAGCGCGCGATTTTTTGCCTATTTTGACTCAAAAATGTCAATTTTGGGTTCGAAATGTGTTGACGATAGATAGATTGTTCCCAGAATTTGTTGACGATAGATGGATTTGCCGATAAGTGTTGACGATAGATAGATGAAATCAAAAAGTGTTGACGATAGATAGATGAATTTGGGGGGACCCCCCACCCCCCCCCCAACTACTACCCTGGACGTACCCACCTGGGGGGAGGACCCAAATTTGGAGAAAAGTCATTTTTTGAGGTCGGAAATTTGACCCATTTTTGGAAAAAATCTCAATAAAAAGGGTATTTTGACGACATTGGCCTAAAAATCACTCACTTTATGCCTATTTTAGACAAAAATTGGGGGAGAAGACGTACCCGGAGGCAGGGGGAATAGGGGGCAGGCGTACCATGGAGGGGGACAGACGTACCCGAGGGGGACCCCCTCCCCCCAGGAACTACACTGGAGAGGTATGATTTGGAGTCATAGTAGTGGCTGGGGGGGTTACCCCCCTCTGAGTACTTACCTACCACAAAACCCGAGGTGGGGGTAGTACTTACCTCTCACAACTCCAAATCATACCTCTCACAAGCAATTTTATGCCTTTTTAAGGCAAAAATCGGTGTTTTTCGACCTTATTTTCCCAAAAATCGCGCGAATACCTATTTTTAGGCGATTTTCAGCGAAAATTTGGAAAAAGTACTATTTTTACCTCAATTTTTGGCCAAAAACGGTGTTTTTTCGCCTTTTTGGGTGACCAAAATCATACCTCTCACGCTTCCGGTCCCAACCCCGCATCATACTTACCTGGTACCTCCCACACATGGGCCTGCCACTACACTGTTTGGAGTTGTGAGAGGTAGGTACTCAACCCCCCAACCCCGCTCGGGTTTTGTGAACTCCTGAGAGGGGGTAACCCCCTGCCACCAGAGTTAGGAAAAAAAATTTTTTCCTCATTTTCTTTCCGAATGGGGAAAAAAGGAAATATTTCCTTCTTTTTCCTTTTTTTCCGACATTTTTTTCCCGAAATTATATCGTAATGGCATCTAAGAAAAACAACATTTTCTGAACATTTTGTCGACACGACACGGTGACATTCTGGCGAGCCATTGAGCTGAAAACAAGACAGTTCGGTTGTGAACATTTGGAAATAATATATTTTTTAAAAGACTTTTAGATACCGTATTGTCGGAAATAGAATACGGGGGTTCTATTTTTTCACTCGATCATTTTCAAAAAATTGTTTTCACCATTTGCCGAGAGGGTTTCCAATTTCCAAATCCGGTGTAATTTTTTCTTCTTGATTTTTGGGTTCTTCTGATTTTAGGGGATTCTATTATTGGGGGGGGTCAATTTTTGGGGGTTCTATTTCCGACAATACGGTGGTAATATTATGAACAATAAGCTTGTACACAGGTGCTTTGACACAAAAATATAGCTTTCAGGCACCCCAAAGTGGGGACTTCAAGTTGGGGGGAGGGCTGTATTTTGGGGTCTGTGACAATCTCTTTTAATTGTCTGTGGAGGAACGTTTTTACCGAGTGAGCACCATTTTTTCCGAAAAAACTGCTCGTTTTTTTTCTTTTTTCCTCGATCACCATTTTTTTCATTTTTTGTTTCTTTTTTTTATTGCCATTTTTTCCTCGGAAAAAAAGGAAATATTTTTTCATTTTTTTCCTTACTATCTCTGCCTGCCACTACTATGCTGGTTCCACGTATTGCAGATCTAGTGAAATTCGGTTGAACGACCATCACGACACGACAAACCGTCGATTTCACAAACCACTGATAAAATCTCCGGGTAAACCACTGCACTGACGGACAATACCAAGCATGGTGCGTTGTGTAAACCTTTTTGCTGTTTTTTTCTGTCTGTCACACGGCGTCACGTAAATTTGTGAATTTCGTTTTGTTCGCTTATGCTTTAAATGTGAGTAGTGAGTGAAATGGGTGTGAATTGTGAAATGAACAAATTAAAGTAAGCGCACACTCAGTTCGTTTGATCCAAATGGCTATAAGTTTTAAATTTATTGACAGCCGTGGTGAGGTGAGAATTGGGCCAGCCCTGCCGCAGGACCGGCAGGAATTTTCAAGCGCGGATAGAAATCCTCACGACGTGGCATGCCTAGTTCGAACTCCACCATGACCTCAACGTCTGAACTTTTTTAGATTAATTTCTTTTCAAGCAGTTGGCAGTAGTGTAGTTGGTGGAGGGAGGGGGTTAAGATCTCGGCAGTGTAGTTCCTGGGGGGAGGGCCCCCTCGGGTACGTCTGTTCCCCCTCCATGGTACGCCTGCCCCACTGTTCCCCCTCCGGATCAGTGGTGTCGTTGGGGGGGGGGGGGGGGGGGGGGGGGGGTTACCCCCCCTGGTATGGGGTATGGGAAATCGGCCGGGGGTATGGGGTATGGGAAATTTTTCACTTTTGGAACAAGCACCCCTAAGAAATGACTTTTTGACCCCGAGAAGTACCAAAATTGGCCATTTTTCGTCCAAAAATGTCAAAAATCGCTTGCTACCGCAAGGAAACTCTGTTTTAAGCACTTTTTAGACCAATTTTGGCACTTTTAGAAGATTTTTGGGGTCATTTTTTTCAAAACCCCCACCCTCGGGTATGGGAAATTTTTGAGTTTTTGGAAAACCCCCCCCCCCCTGGTATGGGAAATTTTTGATTTTTGGGGTATGTATGGGAAATTTCCCGAAAATTGGGCTGGGTATGGGAAAATTTCGATTTCTCAACGACACCACTGCTCCGGATACGTCTGCTTCCCCAATTTTTACTTAAAATAGGCTAATTTTGGCCTAAAATAGGCATTTTTAGGCATAAAATGAGTGATTTTTAGGTCAGTGTCGTCAAAAATCGCCAAAATACCCTTTTTATTGAGATTTTTCCTAAAAGTGGCAAAAATGAGCCAAATTTTCGACCTCAAAAAATGACTTTTCTCCAACTTTGGGTTCTCCCCCCCCCTTCCGGGTCCTCCCCCCTTCCCCCCAGGTGGGTACGTCTGTTCCCCCTCCGAAAAAAGGGGGTACCGCCTGTTCCCCCTCCGGACCAGGAACTACACTGGATCTAGGTATCTTCATTTTTCATCCAGGGGTATCCGGTATCATGACTTTTTTCCAGTATCCGACCCAAATTTTTTTTACAAAAACAGTAAAATCGACCATTTTTTACCTCCAAAACGCCCAAAGTCGCTTGCTCACGCGAATATAACTCCCAAAATGACCGTTTTTTCACCCTTAGAATAGCGATTTTGCTGAATTTTTCTCCAACTCACCTTTTTTGACAGATTTTTGGGGCGAACCCTTGGGTATCCGAGATTTTTCATTTTCACCATCAATTCTCAAGAAATTTCGTTTGGGTCCAAAATGTCAAATAAATTGTCTAAAACAGATGGAAAACAACGGTTTAGTAATTTAGGTCACTCAGCCCAAAAGTAATCATATCTGATTCAATGCGATTGTCAGTGCAATATTTTCAGCCGTCGAAAAAGGTGATCAAAACGTCGAAGAAGAAGGTGGCGCCCACACCGGCCGCTTTGAAACAGGCCGAACAGAAGAAGCTGAAGGAAAAGAATCCGTTGTTTGAGAAGCGACCGCGAAACTTTGGCATCGGTGAGTGCCGCTTTCGGTCGGTAATTAGACTTTTGGGATCAGTCGCAAGTTCAATTTCAATCGATTTTTCGGTCGTGTTCGAAAGTTGATTTTCAAGCTTCAACAGTAAGGGCAGAACTATACTTCGATTTCTCACGCAACACGAAACAAATTCTCGCGCGCTGATTGGCTGGGCACGCGCGTGAGAACCAATCAGCGTGGGAAACTTGTTTCATATCGCGTGAGAGAACGAAATATAGTTCGGTCTTAATTTTAATCGATCTTTTATTTAATCGATCTCGTTCTTCGATGCGCCACTGTTGGTACTAAGCTCTGACCCAATCCGCAAACCTTGATTCCAGGCCAACACATTCAACCGAAACGTGATCTGACCCGATTTGTCCGTTGGCCCAAATACGTGCGTCTGCAACGCCAACGCGCCGTGCTCTATCAACGCCTCAAGGTTTGTCCGTGTTTTTTGTTTGGTTTGGCAAAAAAATGATAATTATGATAATTAAGATGATTACTTTGAGATGGACCAATTAATTTTTAGGTGCCTCCTTCCATCAACCAGTTCCGTTTCGCGTTGGATCGTCAGACAAGTGAGTATCAATTTTTACTAACATTTTATGTATATGAAGTTCAGAAAAATTTACAACAAGATAACAGCAGAAACTGCAATGTGCGGTGCGTCGCGTTTGTGTGTGCAAAATAATTTTGGATAGAATAAGACCCGAGGCAGTTATGCTTCGTTTAACACATTTTAGGTAACATGAAATCGGTAGGTAACATTAAGGGCTCGCCTTTGCCAAAAAATCCAGGCGGGCAAACCCCGCCAAGAACATACACACCCCAACCGAGGGCAAAAAAAAAATTGGACCCTACTCCGCACCTTAAATTAAAATACCATCTGTTTCGCATGTTCTTTGTGGCCGTTTGCCACAAACTTTTATAAACGCTTCGCTCCAATTTAGGACCATATTCATTTTTGTCTACCCATCCCTATTTCCAAAACCACCACATTCAAAAAAAATTTTCGTTGTATTTTTCGCCATATAGAGAGCACACAGAGCTTTACTATAAAGCAGGGAAACGCCCATTACACGCTATACAAGCGATCCAAGACCAATTTCCATCGCTGCTAATTTCGACAAAAGTTCGCTCAACTGTTGTGAGTCTCAGCTTTTTTCATTTTTTCTGGGACCCAGCACCTCTTTCATATTTTCCTATTTTAATAACAATGTACCGAGGTGACATATGGCACGCCAGATAGTAAAAATATAATTGTTGCTAATTATGTGCAAATCTATGTTGTTCATCGCATCCTTGAGGTACGAGCAACAAATAATTTTACACAAAATTCATAATTTTACCAAATTTTCGCTTCCGTCATATTTATAGCCTACCCACAATTATGGAAGTGTGATATTTATTGTCTATGAAGCCCCAATTTATTGTTTTTATCGATCAAAATCCAAATTTAGCTCTAACGTATCTCGGCAGAAGTTTTCAATTGAAGGCACGCTGGTCCGTTATAAGGCCGTTGTAGTTTTATAATTTATAATTTTTTTTATTTTTTTTTTTTGTTTTTATTTATTAATTGGGTACGTTTTTTTTGTAGGCAGATGGATCATTGAAGTAAATGATCTAGCCGTTCCGCTCCGCCAACACTAGCGTATTGCACAAAATAGGTAATGCGTCCACACGTAAATCGGTAAATCATGTTTGAAAAATACTTTTGGGCAGATACACCAGAATGCAAAAACCCCGTGTCAGTGGTATTTTGTTGGGAAATAATTTTTATGATAACATGCCAAATGTGTATGTCAGTGGTATACTGTGGTATCATTATGGCCAAAAACTGGTAGTGGCATCATCATGACCAAAATTCAAAAACGAGAACCGGACCGTTCTCTGCCATCGTCATATCTCAATCGATTACTGTCCTGCGTGCGTTGTCGTCCCAATGTGCCCAGTTTGGGTGGTCGTATTATTGCCGCAATCGGGGTGCCGCTGTGTTTGCTGTTTGCGTTGTCGCCCAGTGGTTGTCTGCAGATTAGTTTTATGTCGTTAACGTTCTGCATTTCTGTTGCTCCTGTATTGTATAATTGACGTTTAACCCTTTCCTGTCACTGGCTGTCCTGTATGTTGTGCACTTGTCATTTCAAATTGTTTTACCGGAAATATATGAGCCAACCAAGGGTCATCCTCAACGATGGGATTGGATTAAACTTCCAGACTGTACGTGTCCTGTTACGTTTGCTTTCCTTGTCTGCGCCCCGAAATATAATAAACTATCAAATAACCAGTTTGGTTCGTTACCTGACATTTCCCATCATGCCCGACATGGACAGCATGTTCATCAAGGTGCCACCAACGCTGCCGCCTGGCTTGGCGCAATTGCCGCAGTATCCGAGCCTGATGTTATCCATGGTCAAGTCGAGGAACGTGTCCCAGGCTCGTCGCAGTTTGTCGGCGGTGTTTTGTTTTTGTCGATCAGAACTGTCTGTCTTCTTGACAGCTGGAGTCTTACCCGGTGTCATCGGACGTCCAGGCGCCGATTTCACCCTGGTCACGGTCACCGTTCGTTTCGAGCTGGCCGACGCTGTTGCGGCACTGGTCGGTTCACTGTCAATGACGGCACTCGCAGGAGACATCACGCCCGAGGCACCGTCAATTGACGATCCGCCCGGCTCGGAACTGCCATCGTCGAATTCCGCTGACACTTTGATGGCTGGACATTCCTCTGATGAGCTGTACTCGACCATCTGCAAACAGTCCGATTATGTCTCTGCGGTTTGGAAATGTACCAAACGAGCCTTGCTGAGCTCACCAGTTTCTGGATGGCGGTTCTCAATTCTCGACAGAATACGACCCAATACGCTGGTCGTTGTCCCTCGTAGAAATAGTGTCTATGCCGGAGCCCCAGCTGTTGGCAGCAAGCGGCATATCTCGAATCTTTACCCGCGTGTAACATCGTAACCCCGTGACAAATAAACGTGATGATCTGCAAAACAACGTTTCAGTTCTTTTGATCCAAAATCGGCTGAAACGCAGAAAGAGTTGGTATGCGTTATACCTGTTGAATGAGTCCTTTGAACTTTGGATGTTCGGCAGCGCCGCCTTCGACGCTTTCGGACACGCCCATAACGCCCCATACCCATTTGGGTGACTGTTCAGTGGCAGTCAGCCATGCCTCGTTGATTGTGGCATGAACGTGTTCGTTGTCGTTGTTCTCGCCAGCGACCGCCTGCCATGATTGTACTAGTAATCGTCGTTCGTTTTTACTCAACTTGTGCTTGGTTGGCATGTTGAAACAGAATAGCTGCGAATGGCGGGGCATGATGTTTGTTGATAGATTGCAGTCAATTCGTGTGAAGTTTAGGTAATCGAGCCGCTATTGAGTTACATTTGCACATTGTGGTGTACGTATAACACAGGCAAGCTGGTGATGCATATGCCCAACATAGACACAAGGAACTCGTAAGCTTGAAATTGGGCATCTCGTTTTGATCTAACTCGGTGACAGACGTGCATCAAGCGAGTGCTTCGAAAATGGTCGACGACAGCTGGCTAGCCGGTGTGCTTATTCAATCGTGCTCTTTGAGTGAATACCGGTCTCAATTAAATTGCATTCTCGCATGGTCCTTATGGAAGCGCGCTGGCTGCATAACCTTCAAAAACCACTCGCAGTAGCGGGCAACCGAGCCGCGCTCGAGTGGTTAATATATATGCTCGTCTTACTGAAACAACTTACTGACTGACTGCTTGCTGCCTGGTCTCTCAAGCGCCTATACTTATAAATGCCCGATTAGCGTGGGTGACAGACATCAATTTCGAGTCAAGCAACCCAATCGTTTAGCTGCCCAAGTTTTCAACTTGGAAGCCACATCTTCGGCGGCCTTGGAGAAAGTGCGTGCGAAATTCTACCAAAAACGTTAAGAAAGGTAAACTTTTCTAGCACACGTTCGTTGGAAGAGGCACGCTGAAAACCAGATGGTGCTATGATCGGATGAGAGTAGCTCTATGTACATACGAAGGATGCCGACATTTGCGCACTCTTGAATGTCGAGCAATGAAATATTACGGCATGGAACTGAATTCGAACACCCGTTCTCTCGAACGGAGGCGGACTTGATCTTGAAATATCACCACGCACCGATTTTTAATCTTGCAGCGGCAGTTTTTGAGTCCACTGAGTGCGCATGCCTAGGTACATAGGTGGTGGGTAATTTTGACATGAGTGATCACCTTGGACTCCGCATCTAGCGTGCATGAAGCAAAAACGTCAAACCGTCTACCAAACGCCTACATAGCAATAACTCAAATCTATGAGATTGCAATATGTTTTTGCTGATGAACAATGTTCTGCCTGCTGCCTGGTGTGATCAATCGAACTTCTTGTTAGACCTTCATGGTAGAATAAAATAATGCAGCATGGATCCAGGCCATACGTGTTTTTGCCAGGCATCGCGCTTCGCGTAAGACAGTCTGTATATTGGTTAAGTGGTTATGTGTTCCAATGGAGCTGACCAAGTAACGGCGGCACGTATTTTGACACACAAATGCCTATGCATGTGCATGCAATAATAGTGCGGCGTAACGTGGGACGCATGGGCGGCGTGATTAGATGCTCTGGCGGTCTGCAGTGTTGACAGACCGGGTCGGGTCGCGTTTGGCCCCTCCACTTCTCCGAACTCTGCTCCCACAAAGGCTTGATGATGACATGGCAGGACTACGTATGCGACAAACAACTTATATGTGCTACATATATGTCTCTGCATGTTTGCTTGGCGAAGTGACATCGAAATTGCATCCCTTAACTGCACGTACATATACCAAATTTGACAGACAAGCTTGGTTTCGAACAGACGTGGCTCTTTTGACCGCACATCCTTTGACGTTTTAACACATTTGTGAGCCCTGTTCAGGCAGTTGCTGAAAGGAATGCTAACAACCCGCCGTAACTCGTCATGCGTGTGCCAAAACGTATGGACTAGTGTACACAACGGCTGAATTTATTGTTCCAGGTACTTACCTCGGTTGTGCTTTATTCCCACAAAATATGCTTGTACTGGTCACAGGCACTGGAGTCAAACAGTCATAAACTTTCAACTCCGTTAATAACTCAAGCTCACTGTTAATCAAACAGAATGTACTGTGACTGCAATGGAGAAGCAAATAGAACTAGAGCACTTTCAGTTCAAGTAAGTAAAAAAGACTAATGACAACTTTATCATCACTGGATCAACGAAACAGTGTGAAAGGGATAACAGAGTATGGTGCTTTGAAGGAATTTTGTCACGTTGCTTGCATTAATATTGCAAGCACAGCCGGAAGCACAGCGGATACTTCTGGCCAAAAGGTGCCTGGCGCACAGCAGGCCATGTGCTATACATGCAGCATGTCTGGATACTGCCACCGCAAAAAGTGCTGTTGCTCTTGATAATCAAATGGCTGAAGAGTCATGTTTGTCACAAAGGGCCAATATAGCACCCGATCCTGTCCGACAGTCCTAATGGCGGGTTGAATCCATTACCACTAATGTAACCGTGTCGTACGCTTGGCTGAAACTTGACACTGTGAGGCCAACTTGGAGTGACAGACAAAAAACAACGTATCGCGTTTCATCATTGCTCGGTATTACGGTATGGATACACCACACTGCTGTAGCGAAAGCAAGAGCACAAAGTAATCAAATGTACGCCAACGAAAGATACATGAGGTCCGGTGAGACCTGTCCAACGACGCAAACTTTAATCTTGGTCCAACTGTCGGGTTTTGAGGTGCATATACAATGTGGACGGATGCGCGCGTTATCTCTGATTGGGCCACAAAAGTTAGGGCCACCTACCGCTTTTGGATATGGTTGGTATGTCAAAATATGACTGGCACTTGGTACATTTTCAGATACATACATTACGGTATTATACATGGTTTTGGAACATAAGTTACATAGTATAGATACAATACATAGTAATATACGCGTGCGACTGATTAGACGTTGTACGCATGTGCACCTTGTGCCTTTGGGTCGCGTCGCAGTGTGTGCGTGCCACATGCATACCATTAGCTATTATTCTGGCTTGCGTACGTCCGATACGCTTACGCACGTACGCCCGCAAGCGCGGATATCGTTTTGCTGATGTCAAATCGTCTGGTCTCTGCACTATCACTAGCCGCCTTATTACGCAACCAAACAGAACAACTGAGAAAAAAGGGCTAAATTGTCGCTTACTCGCAACTTATGCACATAACGGGGCAACATTTGACATTGCGTTGTCTCAATGTGCTAACATCTGACGCTTCATGAAAACAGAATGGTGCGCTTTGCATGACCACCGTCATTTTTCCTGCTTCGTGGGTGCCTTCCGAACATGTGATGCTTTCTTTTGTAAACATGGACTCAAATTCAACGGAAATTATTTTTCTGTACTCGAGACACTGGCGTGTTGTCAGAAGATGTGCTGTGCACAGGAAACCAGTCGCGTTCAAGACTGCCTCGCGACAAAGGCATTTACGTATTCATACTGGCTATATACATGTAACGGTAAATCGGTCACATTTACGTGTTTTGTATCGAATGGGAGTAATTGCCAGAAAATGGACAATGAGACAGGCAGCGGAGCTTGTTTGGAATCTGTAACTACCTTTTTGTCCAAAGTTGGAGCGGAAAGTAGTTGCTTAACAAGGCAGACGAAAAAGATTTCTGCTTGCCCGGTGGCAAATAAAGAGCTTGTTTCGCAAAATTGAAAGTGTGTGTGTGTGTTCCAAGCATTTGCGCCAATTCGGCAAAAAAGAGGTTATAGGTACTCCTCATCTAGTACAAGCTTCGATACATACCTGTGGCATTCCATACATGTGGTATGGCAAGACGATACCCTAGAGCATACATACCGGAAACAAGAAAACTTGATGATCTGGCCCTGGCGGGTACTTATGCGGTCCGCAAACCGGAAGATTTGTGGTCCATGCGGTCCGGTCCGCAAGTTCAGAGACGAATTTCTTCCTTTTTGCATCAGCGATTTTCTACTTGCACTCGAAGGTTCGATTCATGGAGGCGCTGTTAATGCATTTCCGGTGTTACAGTTTATTCGATCAGTTTGTGTCCAGCTGGACGTCAGCACGGTGTCAGCATGTCTGATAATAGTTACTGAAGTACTACGCAGTGCCGTGCAATTGGCAAAGGTCTAGCGACCGAGGATAATAAACTTTGTGCAACATGTGGTGTTGGTCCGTACTAGTATCCGTCTTTGTGAAAACGCAAACCTCAACTGGGGTTTACTTCCACTTGTGAAAATTACGACCCCACCTCTTGTGCACCTTATTTAATCTTGCGCTCGCTTGTGCATTGCTTGGTTACTTAGTTCTGGGATGAACTGCCAATGGACGGTATGACATCGCTCAAACCGACAGACCCTGCGATGTAGTTGGTCCGAGCATGAAAACTAGCCAGCTGGAGGGTCCTTCGCCGAACATAAGCCAAAACGATTAGTACGTTTGAAATATATAAATTCATTCGCTGACCTGATTCTTCTCTTCGTTCAGGCAACCAAGTGTTCCGTCTGCTCGACAAGTACAAGCCCGAATCGCGTGCGGCCAAGCGTGAACGACTGCGACAACGTGCTGAGGTACAACAATCTTGCTGTTGATATGATTTGTTTGTCTTGAAAAACCTTTTGTGTGCTATTTTTATTAGTCCGGTGTTCAGTGATGTAGTTGATCCGAGCAAGAAAGCTAGCTAGCTGGAGGGGTCCGGCGCAAGAAAGCTAGCTAGCTAGCCGGGTACCCCGATTTGGGGGGTATTGGTCCAGAAGTCAAAAACAGGGGTATAAAAATTGATCGAAATTATGCTAAAATAAGCCTTAAAATGCGTATTTTTGTGCACGTGTGAGAAAATTTGAACGAATTTTACCATTTTGGCCCATAAAATGGTCATTTTGGCACTAAAATCAACACTTTTTTTACTTGGTGACCGGATCAAGAAAGCTAGCTAGCCAGTTTGGGGGCATGGGTTTCTGAGCAAGAAAGCTACCTAGCAGTTGGGGGGGTAATACCCCCCATACCCCCCCCCCCCCCCAACCACATCACTGCCGGTGTTATTGCTTCAACTCGACAACAACTTCCTTGCAAATTCAGGCGCGCAGTGCAGGGAAAGAAGACGAGCCGACCAAACGTCCCCCGGTGGCGCAGGCGGGCGTGAATCGTGTGACGACGTTAGTCGAACAAAAGAAGGCGCAATTGGTCGTCATTGCACATGATGTCGATCCTATCGAGGTATAGTTGTGGATTCGCAGTCGTGTAATTCGCGTTTGTGACAGTTTGATGAGCATTTGAAGTGTCGTGTCACTTTGTGTGATTTTTCTGAATCAAACCAGCTCATGCAGTTCTCAAAAGTGCGTTCCACATTCGTCACATCGTGTGACTGGCAGCATAGCAGCTCTTCAGTATTTGTCCTATGAAGATACGAGTACGATACAGTAAACCCACTGACACTGCAACAATACGATCAGCTGATGTTTCACTTGACCACATCAGATCGTTCTGTTCATGCCGGCGTTGTGTCGCAAGATGGGTGTGCCCTATTGTGTGATCAAGGACAAGTCACGTCTGGGCAAAGTGGTCGGACGGAAGACGGCCAGCTGCATCGCGCTCGCCACTACCAATCCGTGCGTTATTCATGTTGTTATTCGGTATTTATGTTTTGGGATTCATAATAATAAAATAGACGTATGGCGAAGTTGGTGACTCTTCGGCTTCAGGAGAAATAATTATTTATGATCTTCACAATTATTCTGTGCAGGGAAGATCGTGCGGCGCTGTCGAAGATCGTCGAAGCCGTCAACGCCAACTACAAGGATCGGTTCGATGAGGTCTGTTTGGGGTTTCTTGCTTCGTGTGATGAGATGAGAGTGCCAGATGTGACTTCTGACTGGCATGATATGGTAACAATAAAGGGTGGAATTTTCGAAACGGTGTAAAGGTCAGTTGGGCGTCGAGGTCGGCGTAAAGTTCGGTCGAGAGCCCGGTCGGCGCAGCTCGGTGTAAACGTGAAACATGGCCTGTTATTAACGTGGAATGTTTCAAGTTTACACCGAGGTCTATCACACTGAGCTGTCGACCGAGCTTTCCACCGACCTTTACACCCAACTGACCTTTACACCGTTTCGAAATAATCACCCGTACGGAAAATAAATCCAGATGTGCCGCTTGGAGTTTGTTTCAGCGTCTGTGTTTCAGAGTCTACCCTTGTTTATCCTTGTCATAATCATTAGTCAGACAATCAGCTTCTTCTGTCCCCTCCATAAACGACCACATTGAAGAACACTACAGCAATGGTGGACCATGTTCTTACTCACTGATTGAAAACTTGTTTTATTCATTGCCATTCCCATTTTGCTGCAGATCCGTCGTCACTGGGGTGGTGGTGTGATGTCGCAACGTTCGCAAGCTAAACAGGCCAAGATCGAAAAGGCGCGCGCCAAGGAGCTGCTACAGAAAGCCACCTTGTAATTGCAGGCACTGTACGGTCGTATATATGGATAGGTCGTTGTTGTTGAATCTAAATCGCACATGTTAAAATGATAGATTTTGTTGAGTTATTCAATCTATTGCTCTGACTGACAGAACAGCGGCGTTTTGTTATTGTTGTTACCAAATTTGTTGGTACATGAGGAGGGAAATAAAAAAGTGTTATGTTTTCTTGGCTGGAGAGATGTCTGGTTTTAAAATGTTGGAATTGAACCACAGTAAATGCATGCAACAAAGTTTGGTCCATTTTATCGCGATGTTTTATAAATAAAAACCACACTAAAATAGTTTGTGAAAAAGCATTGCACCAGAACACGAAAAAGTACCATGTAGTTTTCATTTGATTTGAGATACAAAAAGAGTTATTGCAAAAAATAACATTCTTACCAAAACAAGAGTTCAAACAGTCTTCAAAAATAACACAATTTTTTCCCAATTAATTTTGTACTAAAATAATGAATCGGGGAATTATAGAATGAAAAAAGCAAAATCGTCGCAAATTCATAAATAAACGAGATATGTACATTATCACCCGGGTTTTTTTGCTGAGTACAGTAAATTTAGCCATATTTTCACAACACTGAATCCAATAAAATGGTACGGAGCTCCAATAATGAGCAATCCCATCTCAAAGTCCACGCCGCCGTGTCAAATGAGTCCCTCGATATCCGGCGGTGGTATGTATTGCGGCAGGGTCTGTGCAGCTTTCGTTTCCTCAGCCTGTGGCCGGTAGACACCATGATTTCGTCTTCTGTCCTTGATGTACTTCAGTCCAAAGAATATGATTACCCCCAATAGAGTGAGCAGAACCAAGCTGACTGCGATTATGGTGACGATAATCAGAGCTTCCCATGGGTCACCCCCATCGGGAGGTGTGGTCGTCGTTGAATTATACGCTGCGGTGGTTGTTGTAATGGCGCTGTTGTTGGCTGATGTTTCAGGGTTAGCCATTATAGGCACTGGCTCGGCGCACGAGCACCAGACCGATTCGGCCGTACACGAATAGATGGAACGATAGCGGTACGGGTCTGGAACGGGAAGGATTGGGGTTTTTACAGATACATTCTACCCTCTTTGTAGTGACGTAATCGGGTCCCTCCATAATGTGACCATGAAGAATACTCGATAATAGATCGGAGCAGATTGGTTACCAAAATAGTATTCAAAAATTCCCATTAAACGGACTAAGTGGGGTCGATGTGAAGGGCTTGTGTAACATCAAGTCTCGAGTGATCCGTGCGTGTTTGGAGCAAATTGGTCACAAAGACTCGGTCGACTTCATTAAATAAAGATAGATAAAAACAAAAATAAAACAATGGAAGCAATTACATATAGGTAAACTGCGGTAATCTGGTCTTTCACCACGCATCTTTCAACCAAGGACCTTATATCCCAATAAAATGTTAGAGCAAATGAACATTTTCACACGTTACTCACTCATCATACCGAAGGACGAAGGCAAAAAAACTTCCCTGTGATATTCGTATGGGAAACCAGATACCGGCCGTTGAAAAACAGCTGCTGAGAATCGTTTCAAGTGCTTTCGGAGTTGAAAAGCTGGTCATAATCTTGAGAGAGTCTCATTATGATGACAATATAAAGGAAAAAACAGCTCAAAACCGCTCTCAGATTCAAGTGCCAGGTACAGGTGCATTTGAGGTTTTGTCTCCCAACACCACGTACTTACAAATACAGTTACAAGTTACAACTGCTAAAAATGCGCGCGTTATCTTACTCGCAAAGCCTATGCTGTCACTATAGCTGACTATTATCAGTTTCAGCACAAGTGTTTAGCTCCTGTGTATGTGGCACTTACGTTTTTGCCGTACTCAGGTACATAATGCACCGCAGGTGTGTACAGCATATACAGTAAGCAACGGAATTATAACCTTAGGTAACCTTGTGTGAGCCAAAACATACAGGTGAGGTACATTGTACCTATACCTACTGTCCCAACGTACTTTGGTACATATGTATAGGTACTAACTACTGCACAAGTCTAATCAATAGCGCAAATATGCCTCACTCGTGGAAGCCAGCCAGGACCTCGTTGCCTGCATGGCTGGCATGCACCTAAACCGAGGTATAGCGCACTCTCTCTTCCCGTCTGTGTGTCAAAAAGCCTGTTTTCTCGAGCCATTTTCTTTTCAAAAGTGTATTTTTATGTTATGTATATTACCTTTTGTTGACAAATTTCGCATAACAACGTTGGCAGGGAGGAGACATCCCAAACTCCTGGAGGTTATACTTTTACGTATTACATACCATAGGTATACTTGTATGTACTGTATGAGTGTGTTTGTGATTGCAGTCGCATATCAGTATGATCACATGTAACAGTTATGAGAATCGTTACTAGATTTGAAATTTTGCAATTTCATGACAGATCTGAATTTAGCTCGGGAAATACCCACGACACTGATTTTAGACATGAGCACTACGAAGAGTGAAGGGCTTGTGAAACATCGAAGCGAAGAGCGACTCTGCCAAAACTGTAACGTCAGATTAAAGAATGACCATGAAATTTCCACATTGCTCACATTTTGTGAACGTGGAAACGGGTTGGTCGCTAAGCAAAAGAACAGTATGAGAACAAAAACTGGAAATCAGGCCATTTCTGTATTCCAGGACAAAAAACCGCAGCTGGAAACTCACAATCGCAAACAAATAGTGCGCCCATTGTCCTAACGGTCACTGAGAGAGAGAGAGAGATCCCGCCAACAAAGACTTTGGTACGAAAATTAGATACACAAAACTCGAAAAACTTGCCAGTCTTCCGTGAGATATGTATGTATAGTCAAGGAGAAATTACTTTTAAAATGACAGTGGTCGGTTACTGTGATTTTACCAGTGTTCGAACAGTGAAGGAGCGAAGTAAATTTTTACAGTTTTTGCTCTCAAAATTCAAATTCGGCCAAGCTAAACTTGTAAGTAACTCACCAATATAACTTGTTTTTATCAAAAACCGGCAAATTGCTCTTTTGAAGTTCTTAGTCATCAAATCACAGTAAAAAAGGGTCGAATAAAAACCGAATACGTGTGCTCATTTCGCTTGAATGCAGACAAACATAAACGATTTGCAATCAGTTTTGTGAAAATTGAAAACGACAGCACAGACGCCTATACCTGCGGACAATACAAAAACGATTGGGTACTGAAGTGGTAACAGCGCACAAATGTATGTAGCGTTAAGTTGCCTTTGATCTTATGAAATCCTGACGGTGCATAAAATCGAACACATTTGTAGTCAATACATGCCTTGAACGTGGGTTGGCAGCAACCCCTGGTGTAGCTATGTACTTACAAACACTGTACGTTTCGAATTGAAGCTGCTCATGATCTACAAGTCCACAACTGCTATGCACATGCACCCGTGCTACACAAGCTGTGGAAGCAGGCACACATCCACAAAACGCAAAAAGGTACCTAAGGTACATGTACAGTATAATACACTGTCGAGTTCGTACTGGTTTCAAAATGCTAGTGCAGCATTAAATATCAAGCATGTTACTAACTGTACCGCTAGCCAACAGATCTTTAGGCATTTAGGCAAACTCACAATGCGTCGATGTTTCACAGCGGTACATTGCACATTGAGACAGGGCCGGACCAAACCGAGCAAATTTCAGCTCCATATCAAGACATGCAGCTATGGATGGACCTGTTTTGACTACATACGAACTCTGCATGTTTCCTGCCACCTTCCTTCGAAACTCTGGCTGCGCAAAATAACGCAAAGAAAAGCCCGCTCAACCCACCAAAACAGTCGGGCCGTTGGTAGCACGTGAATGCATGTCCTTCGCACACGTAGCCAGCCACACGCGTCCAGTAGGCTCTACAAGCTCGTAGTGTGTTCAACACCAAAGTTGGGGCGCATTCTCGATCTAAGAGATCAACGATGTTGCTGGAAGCCTGCTGGAAACGCTGGTTGGCCGTCATTTTGGTCGAGTTTTTGTTTGGTCGAACAGTGTAAGGGTGCGCTTGATGTTTGTCGGTGTGGGCAGATTCAGCTCAATTCATGTGCACTGCACTCTTCTAAGCTGATTTACTGTTGCACTGGGGTGGGTATGCACTTGTAGCTGGTGCATGAGCAATGCAATGCACTATACGTTGGTTGTGTGGGCGGCGTGGGGCGTATGTAGACCTCGACTTTCTTATCTGAAACAAAACCATTACGTTTTATGGCCATGATGACTTGGCGTTACACATGTAGTATATACAGGGTTGAAATTTTTTGACGCAAGCCATGAAATATAAGATACAAAGCAGAAATATGAGAAAAGGAGCTCCTGGGTGTGGCGGCATTGGACTAATAACTGGGTTGATAAGAAACAAGGAACAGAAAAGTGGGTCCACAATCTGAAAAACCTAAAGATAGATGTGGTGAAAAATATCGCCTATCAAACTTCAATACCCAAGCAAGCCGAAACGTTGTGATCGTTAAGTATGACATTGACCGATTTTCAGCGTGCGCGAAGAGCGACCAATTTTGTTGGATTTCAATTTTACTGCAAAAACCACAAAAAAACCAATCTATGTACATGTGCACGCATTACCTAAACTGCGTATAATAGAGGTCAGGATTATAGGTATACATACCTAGTATTATGAATGAGATAAGAGCAGCTGCGGTCTCCTGGTGACATTAAAAGAGAGAAAAACAAAACATAATCGACGATTAAAAATTTGTTTTTCAAAATACGTATATTGTACGGAATGTGGGTTATGTAATCAAAAGGGTATGAGTTCTGGAAATAAAAAATACGTGTTGTACTCCATAGGTACAGTAGGTGCGTCGGTTTGAGTTTCCTGAAGCAGCAAAGGCTAGATGAAAGGCAAAATGCTGGCGTTTGCAAATGTTCTATCGGCGTAAACGAAATTATTATGAAAAGGCACACAAAACAGCGGAAATCGCCTCTCATTGATTTTGCACCGCCAATGCTGATGATTCAGTGTGTTACGCTATTGTTGTTTATTTATACGACACTCCTGTTACACGCGTTTGTATAAAACCAGGAGCGAGTTATTATTTTGATGACAAACATTGGTTTGTGATCACCACGAGAATTGTTGTCCCAACGCATGGAAAATGGATCAAAAACACTGGGCGGCAACATTCGAAATGCGTATTTTGGCATCTGCTCCGACCAATTGTGAGCATTGTATATATTATATATTATTATGTTATTGTAAGAGAGAAATATATATGCTGCTCACTGGACTGTCGAATGATTAATGGTACTACATACGTGTATTCGGAACTTTTACATTTTTCCTCAAAAAAGGTTGGCGCCATCATACAAGGTCAAATTGAAGATATTGAAAGTCAGCTTGGGATAATATTATGTACACAAAAATTATAAGTCAAATATACGCGCAAATAAACAGAATTGACCGCCACTCACGCACTGTGCGCACCCATACGACAAAAGTGGTGTGCGGTGACTCAAAATCTAAAAATTACAGCACTTTGATGTTGGGGAGGATAAATGATAAAAATTTTCGTTTTTAAAATCGAACACACGACACTCCAGTGCCTTGTAGTGATCATTTGTGTTTGCGCATCGTGACAGCTGGATTTAGTTTAGGATACATTGTAGACATTTAGGTACCCTGTAATACCAACTTTCACTGGGTAAAGTGGACATCGGAGAGGTATCAAAATTTGAAGTGGCCTGGTCAGATCTGGTTTCAACCGCGCACTCGAGTTAAGACCGCGCGCTGATGATTATAACTTGTTCAAATACCTAGGTAACCAAATGGCGAAATGACCACTGTGAAAGTTTCGAGTGAACTTGGACGGGATTTACTATAGTTGTTGATACACGTTGGTTAAAGGTATTGAATTCATTGGGTAACGGGCACAAACAAACACTGATTACTGCATCACCATCATTCTGGTCCTCGTATAAAGTTTCATATTTGCATCGCAATAAAACAAGTGTCAACTCGGACTGTCGGATACGCTTCTGTGCCTGGGTCTCTATGTTTCTAAGCTTTATTCCGTTTCCGGAGTAAGACAACGCCCACCAGTAGGATAAAGAAAAGTTACTACAAAATCTAAAATGTTGAAAATCTTACACCCAGAAGACGCCGCATGTCTGGGGGACAGTGGTATTGGCATATGATTTCAAGTGAGATCGAAAGTCATCAAGTTTCCAGACTTGTCTTGACGTTAGCAATTTACACATTGATGCGAGACAGAGATTGAAAAAACCGAACGTGTGTTTTGGCCAACAATTTTTGTCCCCCTTCTGGAAATTCTGTGGGATGTTTTACAAATCTCAAATCCTCGAAGGCCAACCACACCACACCTCTTTGTGTTTGCACACGGCATTGCACAATGCGGCAGCGGCAGTGCGCTTGTTTCTCTGGGGTCACTCGTTACACCGCGTATATTTCTGGCGTATTCTTTGTAACCCTGTACCCAAAATTACCCCAGTCCTAATTTTTATCCACACTGCGCGGTAGTCCTCACGTTAAAAACTACAGTTTTTCGATGTTTAATAACTAAACTAATTTTCCCGTGTGCTCACCACGTAACAATACAAATGTATACAGTACATATAACAGTGGGTCATCATAGCTCAAAGATCAACATTATATCCAATTCAATTTGCCAAGCCTTCGCCATAGGTATTATTTTCTTTGAGGACACTTTGAGACTAGAGTGACCTGGCACAGTGTTTATTTGAAGCCTATTTACCTTTTTATTATTTACCTGTTTTGCTTTTTTATTAAATATTTCGATACAATGTAAAATCTGTTCTGACAAATTACAATGTACATGATTTGCGAAATTTCGAAATTCTGCCCCAGTTTTCACGAAAACAGCGCAAACGGTTAGCATTGGGGTGCGACATAAAGCACACACTTCCCAAAGTTTGGAAAACGTGGATACTTTTTTTATAGCAGTGAAGTGGCAAATATGCACAGAGAGAGCACAAAATTTTTGTGATGTCACCATTACCGCATGAGTATATCGTGTAAAATCGTTCCGGTTCCCCTTATTGACATGCACGAGAACGTGAACATGAACCTACATAGTGCCTGTGCACCAAACATGAGCATTTTATTGACGCAAGTTTAGTGATGATGCATACCACACACTGGAACTTTTGGTGATAAGAAGCACATATGCAGGACGACATTGTACAGCTAAGCTAAACGGAGCAAAACAGAAACCTTTCGTAACATAGCACGATAAAAACAAAATCAACTAACCGATTTCTTTCATCGTATAGCTTGCTACCATACTTTGCACATCGGGAAACCTAAATTTTTATCGATCACCGGTTGCGTTCGATCCTCGCTAAGAGTATCCCAAGCCATGAAGCTCAGACTTGATAGTGCCGTTTTGGTGCTGTCACTTTGCATTGCAACGTCAGCGGTCAGCATCATTAGATTCATTGACCCTAAAGCGGTCACAACAACATCAACAGCAGGTAACGAGCCTGTAAAAGTTTCCGTCTGGTTTTTATATACTTTTTGTCTGGTTCGAGTTTGCAGTTCAGTAGACCCAGCAGCTTTCACTGGTCCTGTTTTGATTAGCTGGGATACACGATGCACCTATCGTACTCTGGTTGTAACACCGCGCGTATCCCTTGTCTCATGTCTTGCCATCGCAGCCACGCATTGCAGGCACAACATCAACAACTGGTACTGCTGCGCCTGCCAGCTCGACCAGCACAGTTTCCCCATCTACATTCACATCGACTGCAACCACTACCACTACTACTATTACTTCGTCCCCTGCTGCTAGCTCAACCACCACTACGGTTCCGCCAACAACAACAGCAACACAAAGCACAACTTCAGGCTCAACAACAACAACAACAAACACAGCAACAACATCAACGGGAACTGGCTCGACCACAACAACCACAGCCGAGGCGACAACAACGTTGCCGGCCCGTGAGTTTGTTTTTTCAGTTTCTAGGGCAATAACCACGGTAAAAACAATAAACCGTCCCTGTCAACAGTCAAGCGGAAAAGTTTGTCAAAAACAATCACATTGTTTCCCCGAGTTAGGAAACCAGGGCTAATATTTCTGTCGTCAAATCATGTCGTCAAATAAAGTCGTCGAACGCAATAATGCATGAGCCCCAATTGAGCGCGAAAATAATACACGTGATATGGCGACAAAATGTGACGACATGATTTGACGACATTACTATAAGCCCCAATATGACCCCAAGCGTTCGCACTGCCGACGACTGGGTGCACCCCTTCGTGTCAAGCAGGAATACATTGCGATTGGTGCAGTCTTTGAAGGTGGAATTATAGTTGGTCGAGGACCTGTTGTGCCCAAAAGGTCGTCAACAGCGCCCAAATCTTGAGTTGGTTTTGGGCGCCAAGGCGCGTGGTCGTTTGGGCGCGTGGTCGCAACGAATAGAAAGAGAAAATGGAAAAATAGAAGGGCTCTGGCCCCGAAGCTTAGTTAGGCCTGCTGCATGAATTCTGGCAGTTGAGAACGGCTTGTTTTGGTTAGAAAAAATTTATAAAAGACTAGGAACTCCGTTACGACTGAAATACGGGCAGTACATCGATTTGATAGGCGACGACCACTTGTGAAGTAAGGTTGAAACTTTTCAACTCGTGGTCGCGACCACTTTTGGTGGTCACAGCAGGTCGCAGCCTGAGGTCGTCGACACCCTGTTATACATACATTGGCCGCGTTCAACTACTGTATAAGAGGGTGTTAGCGACCAGAATGGTCGGCAGGTCGCTGCGCCCAAAAAATTGTGGTCGCGACCCAACTATAATCCCACCTTGAGGGCTTAGTTGAAGGTCGACGTCAACACTTGACCCCAAAATATCGTTCACAAGTATTCATATAGGGGTAGAGGGCTTCACTATAATGGGTCATTATGAGGAGGGTACATAAAAATCAACATTTATTATCTAATGTTTCAATTGCAGTGAGCCCAGGCGGCATCGTCGGCATCGTTGTGTTGTGTGCGCTCACCCTGATCGCCATTGGGGTTACGGTCACGTACTTTTTCTACTGGAAACCCAGGGCGTCGTATTAGGACCTCGACTTTCTGGTCATTCAGTATTTATTCTTCTAACAATTCTTGCTATGCATTTTCGCGTACCCTGTGATTCTGTTTCGGCATTGTGATTATTATTCTGCTGATTTTCGTCATTGTTTCCTTCGTTGCTCATGAACTGTTGTATGCGCATCGCGCACGTTGATTCACGTTGACCCATACACGAATACGAATGACAATTGGGGGACCTAAGGTAATAAGCCACAAGTGACGCCCGCTCCCGAGCCCAACACGAGTCTGGTTCAGCAGGCAGACACACAAGCAGCGTCCAAGTTGCTCACCAACTCGTACCTATCATGATTCCAAACACACAAACCTCCACCACGATTGGTAGGTGGATTTGATTTCACATCACAGTGTGTTTCCGTCTGTTTCGAGTAGTGAGAATATTGACACAGTACCCTGATCTATGAAGGGGGCCCATGGATAAATGATATTCGGGTATCAGAATTACCCAGACATGAAGCGCATCGTGTGCGCATGCACGGAGAGTATGTCCCATTGACTCATAGCAACGCAGGCCCAACAAAGCACACAGGGTTGCCGGGTGATGGGCATTGCGTATTATCAAGCCCAGCACCAAGTATTGTTTTGGACATTGTGTATGTGAAGTCACATGCTATGTATAAGGGCAAGTTAATGACAAAGTTTCGGTTTGTATTTGTTGTGTGTCACGCTTTTGAACGAGCGCGTGCCTGGCGAGCTCGTTTTGCGTCAAAATATCGTTGTCGGTTGACGTAATTTTTTGCGTTGTATCGCATTATTTTGCTCGTTTTTAGTTGTTTTCACGGACGGGCGGGTACACCACGTCATCATCATTGTGAATGGAGTACCTTTTTTAATTTTCCAGGTTTATGATACAAAAAAGTAATGCCGGAGGATAAACCACCAGCTGATCCCCCGGCCGACCCCGCACCGGCCGCGGCCCCGGATGCGGCCAGTCCCGCTGCGGGCGCACCACCCGCCACTCCCAAAACAGAAAAGAAAAAGAAGAAAAAGGACGGTGAAAAGAAAGACAAGAAACCGAAAGATCCGAATAAGCCGAAAAAGAAAAAGAAGGATCGATCCAAATCTCCAAAGCCTCCGAAATCGCCGAAACCTGAACGCGACAACGGACCGCAATGTAAATTCGGCGAATTCGGGTGCCATTTTAAGGTAAGATAAAATAGGAGATATCTTTGCGGTAAAGCTTGGGTGATCGGGCAGAATCTGCCTTTGTTACGTCACATCTTCGAATTGAAGATAATTTAAAGTGTACTGATCCACTTGTGTGTGTGTGTGTTTTTCGACCAGTAACCGTGTTAAAAAGGTGTTCCCAGACTCAAAATAAGCAACGAGATGGTCCGCGTCAGTGGCTCGCGTGTGTAACTGACTTTTTATTGTAAGTTAAAACATGTCAAGTGAGGTGACCGACGCAGATCCATTCCGATTCGATTCCTCAGTTGGTCCCGCCTTCACAACGAAGAGAAATAAAAAACTCCATGTCTGCACAGGGCACCGAGAAAGAAACGCACATGAACAAAGAACCGGTCATGCATCTGTCGATGTTACTCGATTCAACAATTGACATAAAACGGGAATTGTTGATGATGGGGGAGGAACACTTGGATGCGTATAGGAATATGGATAAGGTCCGGTGATGGCTGGGGTTATAAAGGTCTTCTTCAATTGAAAAATTCCCTCAGCTTAGAAACCATCCGTTTGCTTTGCTTCAAAGGTCGCAATTTTTGGCACCGAATGTGATGCAATCTCAGCCACGGCTACCTTTTCGCTGTCGAAGACTGGTTGGGCACCAGGTCATCGTCAGTGCGATCGAAACCAGACATTCTAATCTAAAAATTAATTTTAACGTGCATGAGCTACCCAAGTTTGAACTTTCTGAAAACGTGTACAGTGACGTTGGTCTGGATCGCGTTGGTACATACAGATCAGTGGCGCTCAAGGAGTGGTTTCAAGCAGCTTTCGGTTGTCGGATCTTTGTTCTAAGATGCCGGCTGTATCGGGCAGCCCCCCACGACCGCACCCCGTTCAACTATTATCCAGATCTGGATCGCTGTCGAGCGTCTCCGACAGATCGGCACGTCCGCGTTTGTGTGGCGCATCGATCGTTGGCAGAACAAGTTCGAATTGGCTGAGGGCGGGCACGAAGTGGTGATCTTCTCGCCCAGTTTCTACACGGCGCGACATGGATATAGAATGATGATGTCAATGTGTCCGTTTGGTGATGGAAAAGGTGCGTGGCTTGCAGACATTTCGGTCAAATGCTTGCGCGCTCATGCCAAACAGGAAGTTTATTATTGGTAAAAAGGGCATCGCTTTAATCGTGCGGGAGTCTTTTGGTAACCACTTCCGCTAGGGTGTTCAAAGGTACATATGGACCTCGAATCTGAAAATGCATCCTGATCCCATGCCACGTAATAGTCCTGTTGCGAACATTCTTTATAGCGACCGAAAAATTTGGGTCCGGCAAACGTCACAATGACCGATGTATACGGTACCCCATTGAAAAAAAATTTCAAGCCAGGTGTCGCGCATCAGCCATTTCGTCGACATTAATCATTTCTTTGCTTTGCTTTCAGTCCGTGGCCAGTACATGTCGATCTTCGTGGCGATTGTGCGTGGCCAATGGGATGCACTGCTGCATTGGCCATTCTCGTACAAAGTAAAGATTGTCTTGCTCGATCAGGTAACGGTGTGGTTTTGTATTTCTTTTGGAATCCAGATGTTGCACAGTGAACCACCTTCACATAGACATGGCTGAGTAAAATGATGAAGAAAAGAGATTTGTATTTCAGGAGCCCAATCCACACGAGAAAGTCAACCACGCCGTTGTGCTCAATGTTGGCAAGCCGAAGAAGGATAATCAATTCCTCAGTCGACCAAGAGGTATAAGTTCCTCGTTGGTTCTGCATCTGTTGCGTATTTTGGGATCATCTTGATGATAATTACTGCCGATGGGCATGATAATAAACGTGAGCATGTGAGAGCACTGATCCTACATACATATATCGTTTTATTCGGCCTCAGACAAGCACAAGGACTGTTGTTCCCAAAGGCAAGTTTACACCGAAAGGGAGTTGGCCCATAAATTTTCACCAATTTTAAAAGCTATTCCCTTACAATCTAATGAACGAACTTTTTACCCCGGCCTGTTTCGACCTCTGATGCTGTTCAAGCAAGAACTGACCGACTCCGCTTCCGACATGCTGGTTCGAATATATCGATTCGTGCGTCTTATGCAGCAATGGCACCCGATGCATATACAAAGTTTTCGCAGTAGATACACAAAATGATGTTTCACCACACTATTTTGCTGCCAATTCAGGTGAACGCAACCCGTCGTTCGGTCTGCAAAAGTTCATCGATTTCCCGACGTATCGATCGCGAAAGTACACCGACCCGGACGGAAACAACGATTTGTTCATCAAGGTTGAGCTGACGGACGAAGAACACGTCGGCGATTTGAGATATGAATAATGCGAAAATTCGGGTGTTTTTATGAGTCGCCGGTATCAAACTTAATTAGAACCGATCGGCACTGAATCAAAAAGTCACTAGTGCCGTTCTACCGATCCAACGTGATCGTCAAGTTCGACACCGGCCACGGTGATTTGTTGTTCACGCGCAGTCACCCCAAACTCAAGGAAGATCCTCAGTTTTCGTGGAGACTTTTTGGGCATTGTGTGTGACGACATTGGTTGCGATGCTCTGTCAGCTCCCCTATATTTGAGTGGGCGTTCACTATACTGTCAGTAGGGCCAATCGGGTTTTTCTCATTCATTATTTTTGCTCGTTTTTGCCGTTCGCACGTTATTCACCTTTTCCCAATTATGAATCAAATTGTACTTATACCGCGTTTGATAATTCTCAGTCTACGAATATTTGTGCATAAAAGTCGTATGAAATGCCAAACTTGCGAGAGTATACCTTTTTGGGTTTTATTACATTGAAATCCACCACATAATGTATGTAGCACGTTATTGAGATGGGGGCCAAATGCATACCTATACCACATATTTTATGCTGATCCTTATCAGTTCAAAAACAGGAAAGTGAAAAATCCTGATAGATAAGCGAAAGTCACGAGATGCAGCTCTGCATCTCTCTCACAGTTTGGGTTGCAAAGTTCACTTGTAAGCTTCCATTCATGTCACGTGAGGCACAGCATTGCACCAAATGTGTTATCTGAAGCTTATCTTACACTTGATCCGGCTTCATCGTTATCAAGTCGTAAAACATGATGGCACCCTCGTATGCACATGCTCAAGCGGTGATATGCTTGTGCGGTAACCACGTCTGATGCAGCAAAGCTCCACAGGCGCGAGCGCCAGACAGCGAGAAAATCGATAGCTAGAGCTTGACGTGGGCATGTGAAGCATATTATGTATGTACCCTTTTATCTGAGTGTTCCCAAGCTTTCTGCTTGTCAGTCTTCTTGCTTTCTGTCAGTTTTCAACGCGGTTTTTTGTCGACGCCCCGGAATTTTTGCCCGGTTTTCTACCCCATCATTCATCGAGAATATTAGCTTTTTATTACCCACTGTTTCTTTGCTTCATTGACCCCAAATTTTGCAAGACTGGCTGGGACAAGTGTGGCAAGGCTGGTTCAAGAACAGTGCATTGTGCACTGAATTGCACGTGACAGAGACATGACGCACTGAATTGTTGACATTATAATACACACTGCTCTACAAGAGTGGACCTGAATAATATTTATGCGCACGTTTTTCGACGTTTCTCTTGTGCTGACTGAACTGACTCTCGTGCAACGCAGCTGTCAGAAAATATTTTCACATCCACTGCATTCTCGGTCTGGTCACGTATGTACTTTCGGTGGCGAGAACTACATATTGTATGCGGCGGGTTTGCTAGGCAATTCACGCTGCCTGCCAGTGGCAATGAAACTAACAAACTGGAAGGGTGTTTTGGTGCACCACGTGCGTACGTTTTTTGCCCTGGAAGATTTTTGTTGACCCACACCAACATTGTGTGTTATCAAAGTCCATTTTAGTTTGTGGTCACGTCCAACCGTTATATGTAGTTTGGTGCAGAATGTGTTTGCATTCAATTTTTTCAACATTTCTGACCGAAATTTTCAGATTTTCAAATTCCCACAAAAATCTTTAAAAAATGGACGACGCTCAATCGTCGAACACAAATGTGACTCCGGTGGTCGCTGAACGGAAACGGGTCCGATTCTTGGACTCTATTCGCAGTGCAATCTTTATTCTTGGAACGGCCGCGATTGTGGTTGTGGCTGCGAGGAATTCACTCACTTGGTCGGTGTTGGATGCTTAGTTTGCGACAGTTATACAGTCTACCCTCTTTATTGGATGGGTAAAGTGCTTAGTATGGTGCAATCAGCCTTCGTTAAAACTAAAGGAACACAGAAAAATGGAATGCCCAAAACTAATGCCACAAAAATGAAAATCTCTTGCTTCATTCTGACTTTCTATACCTTGACCAAAATGCCGGCATTTTTCAACACCAACGTGATTCCCTATGTTGGAGCGATCATCATCCTTTACGCAGTCGGCGCCATTCTCGGAATCAAAGGGTCCGATTGATATACAATCAGCAAATAATAAAATATAATTCAAAAATACTTTTTCGATTTGAATTTTTTTCCAGGCACGCCAAGCGTTTCTGGGGCGCCAGTGGCGACTTTTGGCAAAATCGGTGGGAGGCAATTCATGATTACTTGGGCGGAAATGAGTTTGTGATCGGTTAGTGAACTTTTCTTGCCGACTCTCTCATAGTGACAACCTCCAATTTGTGAATCGTATTTCGGTCATCAGTTCCACTCCAGCATAGCGACCGAAAATGACGAGGTCCGTTGGATCACGCCACTATAAGCAGGGTAAGGCTGTACTTGATGTTTCAGGTGTCTGGCTGCCGTTGGCCTGGTTGACCGCCACATTTTGGGTGTTGAACGCATTCTTCCTGGCGATCGACGTTTTCCAAGGACCGGCGTTTCTCACGCGATACAAGACACAACCGACCGAACATGTAAGATTCGCAAGAAATTAGTCTAGTTTCCTTCGCATGGCTGCCTTAGACCAGACCTATGAGTATGATAACATAGGATTCGTGATTTTCATCGTACCGTCAGATTAGGCCGCTCTACCGATATCTCTGTGAACTGAACATGAATGTGTTTTTCTAGTTTGCCCGTTTCAACCTGCTTTCGGTGGACAGGGGATAGGTACACCAGGAGGGGATAGCAGGAAATCGTCAGTGCGAATCCTCTGACAGAACCGAACATCGGACTCAAACTGAACAACTTGCAGGTAACCTGGGCACAATTGCGTCACGCGAGCGCCCGTGTGCTGTTCAACCAATCAGTGATCAGCATCCCGTTCACCATCGGTGTCTATTGGCTGATGCAAAAGCGTGGCAACAGCTTTGGCGTTGAATTGCCCTCATTCCAATGGGTCTTGTGGGAATTGTTCGTATGTTCGCTCGTCGAGGAATTCGGATTCTACTATTCGCATCGGTCAGTCTCCATGGTGTACCCTCACCCATTGGGGGCATTATCCTGAGCAGGCACTGTCGGTCATTGTCAAAAATATTGGGACTGGACTTGATTGGACATCCACTAAAAACCACATGGTTTTTTAATTTCAGTCTTTTCCACCACCCGAAACTGTACAAGCACATTCACAAGGTGCATCACGAGTTCACGGCCCCCATCGGTGAGCGGGTGTTTTTTTTCCAAAATATTTTGAACTTCAAAGTATGATTGAAATTCTTTACTTGTTTAGGTTTCTTTGTAATTACAGGTATCGCCAGTTTGTACGGCCATCCACTTGAGATGATCTTCTCAAATTTGGCTCCACTGGTCGCCGGCCCACTGCTATGCGGCTGCCATATTGCGACAGCGATTTTGTGGTGAGAATTCTGAATTGTTGACCTTGTGCCAAGTTTCAAATTTGACTATTATTTTGAGCCTGATTTTTCAGGTACACCCTGGCCATATTCTCAATCACGATCGCGCACTGCGGCTATCACATGCCGTTCCTCCCATCGCCCGAAGCGCACGACTATCATCATTTGAAGTAAAGAGGATTAAAAGTTGGAAATAGTTTTTGGCAGATCTTGAAAAGTTGCACGACTTCTAGATTCACACAAAACTACGGCACGCTGGGCATCCTTGACCGGCTGCACGGAACGGACGCGCAGTTTCGCAAGACGAAATATTTCCAACGTCACATTCTGCTTTTGTCGTTGGTACCGATTCGTGAGATGGTGCCCGATGAAACACCCGGAAAGGAATTGAAGGCTAAAGCTGAATGATAGATTGATTGATTCACTGATTGATCCCCAGCCGATATCTGGCTTGGTACTGAATTATTGCTGTTTGCTCCTACTCTGATGATAAGTGGCTGAAAGGCTTTTAAGTTGGCAGCAGTGACCGTACCTGCGAACCCACAAATGTACAGATCTTTATCTAGTCTGAGAGCTTCAACATCAAATTCCAAGTATTCTTTTGTGACACCATTGCACCATCTTTGAATCGAAAATCGAGACAGTTGGAGCAGCTGGGTGAAATAAACCTACACTGATTCGAAGTCTATACGAATGTTGATTTGGCACTGTGGTCAATCCTCAATTTGCTGAGTTTGTTGAATCAAATAACATTTTCAGTCCATCAGTTCGTTCTTTAAAAGTCACAAAGCACAAAATACTGCAGAAAGCATTGCACACCAACTACAACTATACATAGGGTACTTTCGTCCTGACTATAGAACAATCACGGAATCGGCGTATTGCAATTACCGTGATAAATCTTTACCGTATCCCGACAGTCGTGATACAAATGGAACACATTCTTGAACGCGCCATTCTCCTCCCACCAACGACACAATTGGCGATTCCAGCCACACGACAGAATGTGGAACAAACGAGGGTGTTCGATCGATAGAAGCGTGTACAGGTCTTGATCACCCAAATGTCCTGAAAATGTCGGCAAGTTTTCACTGGGGTGAATTCTCACTGATGATGTGGTGCATTCGCACTGACGATCACCCGGTGCACCGTTCGTCTGTGAAAATGGTTGGAAACGAACATCCAAAACACCCTGCACAAACCGTCACAGTCTTGAAACATCATCAGTCTGCATCACTGACCTTTGAATGAGTATTTATGCGCCAGTCGCTCAATGACGGCCAAATTTAGCAACGATTGATATTCAGTGGATTGGCTCATTTTCTGCAGATCGATCAAAAGCACGCCGCTATTGAAACCGGTCACTCCGTCAGGTGGTGGGTCACCCACTGGTGTTAGAGGGTTACGACTGCGGTACACGCTGAAATATTGGTCATTCTTGTGTAAAACATTTAAAAAGCAAGGTAACTTCAAGCTTTATAACCTTAAGTTTTAAAAATAAACTTCAGACACTTCATGTTTTACTTGAACACATTCCGGTAGACTGGTTGTTGTTCATGCGCAATGCCAATAATGTTGTCGGCCGTAAATTTCTCAAATTCGGCATACAAATTCGCAATGTCGGTCTCGAATTTCAAATCAGAGTCCAGCTGAATGACTTTGGTCAAAGATGGGAACAACTGATTGGCGATTATCGATAGAAAGAACAGATTATCGCCGTAATACGACTGTTTGTTGTAGCGGAAGTATTGAATCAGTTCGTCTCCAAGCTCGTGGTCGATTTTGGCTGTCATCAGACCGATTGTATGCTTCTCTACCTGTACAAATCTGGCTAGTTTCGTTTTTATGCTGTTGAATAAATCAATCAAATCTGAAAAGTATTCTATGCACCCGCAGCATGCGCATTTTGTCTCCATCGATTTTGGGGTGTATTCTTCGATCAATGACATCCAATGCAGCGTTGTAACTGTGATCGTCACTGATCAAATGCAGATGGATGGATCGGGTGGTGTGTGTGAGCATCGAGCGAAGGGTCAGCTGAAATAAAAAGCGATTTGGTTCAAAATTTATTTATCGCCTAAAAATAACATTTTTGACGTGTCAAATTTCAATAAATTTCAATAAAAAACAAACCTCAAACTTATTCTGTAATCCAGTGTTCGACGCTGCATTGGTCAAGATCATGATTACGTGGATTGCCATTGCCTCCATGCCTTGTTGATGTTTCAATCAGTTCCGAAAAACTAACGACCTTACTTCAAGGGGTTTTCGAAAGGTTGGTTGATGCTTCACTTTTTCTTGGAGTAGCAAGCATGCTTGCATTGCAGTCACCGCCTTGTTTCGTCAATCACTTGCATTTGCGTGGGAGTGGCGTGACTGATCTAGATTTTCTTCGTGTAGGTTTTAGGTACTGTTATACGATTGGGCCTGGTGCCTTGCTGGGTTCAGTTCGGTCGCATGCCGTCCGAACACCAGACTACAACACCAGAAAACCAAACCTACAACAGCAACTACTCCAAACTAACAGCAAGATGTGCATATGTGTACAGCAGAGTGACATCCAGAGAACACAAGCGCACACAGAAGGAGCGCTCGGCTGAGCTCCGCCCACAAGTCTGAGATCACGTGACCAGAAATCAGATCTCAGGCGTGTGGCCGGCGCTACCGAACTGGACTACAACAGCGGTCGGATTGTCACGACCACGAAGTAGGTATAGAACGACATTTAGAACCAGTCAGCCGTGTATCCATCGTACATCAACAAGAATATAATCAGCGGATGTCAGTTGGGCACAAGTCGTAACAAAACAGACCTCCAGCAAACGAGACAAGTCCACGTCATGCATAATGGATTACCTAATAGTCATTGTATGGCGTGGGACAAAGATGTCACAGAAGCTAAATGCACCAGGGCAAGATGCCAGTCCGAGCAGTGGCCCGAAAGCGAAACAAACATGAAGTACGAAAAATGTTTGACCAAGCCTTTGTCCGACTCATAGAACCTGTGAAAAACGATACATAATCGATGCTCAAGTGATTTGACCATTTCTTAGCAAAACCTTGTGCTCACACAGTTGTTATGCATTTCAAAACATAACTTTAATCGACATTATGCATAACTGATTGATTGAAAAACTATAGTATTATTTCTGAGCAGCGATAATCTTCGACGTCTTCCCAGGTTGTGTGATGTGGAATGAGTTCAGTTCGTGTAACATCAACTTCCACTTTGGCAGTGTGATTCGGTTCATTTGTTCGTCGTGTTCGCGTTCAGCTGCTAACTGAAAAATTGGACCAAAAATATTCAGAAAAGGCGAAATAGAGCTAGTGCATCAGACAAACATCACATCTGCATTTCAGACAGGGCGTCCACTTGCCAGGATGTAACTTCGTCCAGTGTGGTAGCGGGCCACTTGCTCATCGGTGACGTCGACGACGTGGGGTGCACCTGTGAGCATGCGCAGAAACATTATTAACCAAGTCTATAGCTACTCGGTGATGTAGGTATATGTATGTATATGTATAATGTAGCTTAGTTTTTCGTTCCACTTCGCTCTGAAACATCACTGGGCTAAATTTTGAGCTGAATTGCATTCTAAAGCTCGGTGCTCACATTCGACCAGTTCCAAGTCCATGCCAATCCTGGCCATCAACGCCTCTCTCCGACTGTATCCCTTGACATCCGTCTCAATTTGTTTCAAATGTTCACACAATTGCGTTTGCGCTTCGACGAATAGTCGATTCTGCGCTTCGTAGTTGTCGTATCGATCCAGCACGTCACGTGAAGCAGTGATTCGATCAATTTTTTGTTGATGTTTCATGCGAGTCGCTTCGTCGACCTGAGGCCAACTGAACACGCCACGTGCACGCTGCTGGTCTTCAGCGTATTTTTGGATCTGAGAAAGTGTTGAATAAACTGTTTATTATAAATAAGCAAAATGTGCTTCTCTTAAATTTTCCCAACCGATCGCTGTATGGTGACAGCAGCGTCGAATTCTCGTTTCTCTTTCTTCCTTCGTGTCCGCGTCCGTTTGGCGAGCCGAGCTCGGTAGGCTGTTTGGATTACGGTGGCGTAGTGGTCGGCCTCCGATTTGAGCATGCGTTCGAGGTTTTCTGTAGGCGTTTGACAATATTTTTAAAAATCGACAAACTATTTTTATCAAAACCTCAGGAGCACGCATACTCGGATGCACAGTGGCAATGGCTTGCAGTCGACGTTGATGATAGTCACGTGACTTGCGGATCGCCGATTCGACCGACTCAAAATGTGCACTGGTCAGTTGTTTGGCTCTTTTGGCGTCCACCCGACGACGGAATAAATGCCACCTTGGTGTGAAACATCAACGATTAGGTACTTTCAGATGCAAGCGCAACTTTAGATGACCCTTGTGATCTGACAATCCAACCTGTACGCGCGTTGCAGTTTAACAAAGCCGCGCATCATTTTCTGCAATTGCCGTCTGGCCTCCTTGGCTCGCCAGGCAGACTGCAGACGTGCGGCCGCTTCGTGACGCGTCTGGATATCGAGAAGATTACTTTGTGCAAAAAATTGGATTCATTTTGTGACAACATGATTTCAAGTTGATTTTGAAAAAGGGGCTCACCGTCAGATTCTGTGCATCTTTCGAGTGTGGGTCCAACAATCTTCGCAAATCACCAACCGCTGGGTTGTAGGTGGATTGTTTTGAAACGAGTGTGGCCAGTGAACCATCGAGCGAGCTATACGGAAAGCTATATCTTGAAACATCAGTCACGTCAGAACGAATGGGGAATGACAAGATGGACAAACGGGCATCGTTTCCGCAGACTTTGCAACGCCAGAGGCATGCCGCGAATTAGATGCACCAGGATGATGCAGGACAAACTGAAAGACATGACGTCACGCTTAAGAATAACTTTTGAGAAAAAACCGTCGAGATTGACCAACTTCACAACTTCGAGGTTTGTGTCGGGCGCAAGAGCCTGGTCCTGCCAAAAAATAGTTGGACGATGCTAGTTGATGCAGGCTGATGCAAATTTGATGCAAGAGTATAAGGCAGCTTGCATCAGCTTAGCATCAAAAAAGTGTCTGATGCGTTTGATGCGGTGTCTGATGTAGGTTGCTGTTGCATCAGACTGCTTCAGACTGCATCAACTTTGCAGGTGGTCAAAAATCACTTGTTTCGGTCAGATGACGGCTAGGTTTCGGTGTTTTTGGGGGGGGGGGGCCCGGTTAACTCACTGCCCCACAGGGGGGGGGTTGTTCCGGGGCGGGGGCTTATTCTGGGGGCACTATTAATTCACTGTCCCCGGGCCCACTTGGGGGGGGGCTTATTCCGGGGCGGGGGGCTCTGTCAATTTGCTGCCCCCACTTGGGGAGCTTATTCCGGGGGGGGGCTCTGTCAATTCACTGCCCCCACTTGGGGAGCTTGGGGCCTTATTCCGGGGGGGGGCTCTGTCAATTTACTGCCCCCACTTGAGGGGAGCTTGTTCCGGGGGGGGGGCTCTGTCAGTTTACTGCCCCCACTTGGGGAGCTTGTTCCGGGGGGGGCTCTTCTTGGGTGCACCAGCTTGCTTTGTGTGCGTGTGGTTCGTTTTGGCTTAGTACTGTACGTACATAACTTGTAACGCAAGCAAAGCACTGCAGGTATGTGGCACAGATCCACATGTAATCCAAACGGAACGCCTTCTTGGGTGCACCAGCTTGTTTTGTGTGCGTGTGGTTCGTTTTGGCTTAGTACTGTATGTACATTACTTGGAACGCAAGCACTGTAGGTATGGGCACAGATCCACAAGAGATCCAAACAGAACGCCTTCTTGGGTGCACCAGCTTGTTTTGTGTGCATGTGTTTCGTTTTGGCTTAGTACTGTACGAACATTACTTGGAAAGCAAGCACTGTAGGTGTGTGTCACAGAATCCACATGAGAGCCAAACAGAACACCTTTGGTGCACCAGTTTGCTTTGCGAGGGTGTGGGTTGGTTTGGCTTATGTAGTACTGTACATACATTACCACGAATGCAAGCACTGTAGGCATGGGCACAGATCCACATGTAATCCAAACGGAACGCTTTCTTGGGTGCACCAGCTTGTTTTGTGTGCGTGTGGTTCACTTTGGCTTAGTACTGCACTTACATTACTTGGAAAGCAAGCACTGTAGGTGTGTGGCACAGAATCCACATGAGAGCCAAACAGAACACCTTCTTGGGTGCACCAGCTTGTTTTGTGTGCGTGTGGTTTGTTTTGGCTTGGTACTGTACGTACATTACTTGGAAAGCAAGCACGGTGGATATGTTGCACAGATCCACATGAGAGCCAAACAGAACACCTTCTTGGCGGGTGCACCAGCTTGTTTTTTGTGCGTGTGGTTTGTTTTGGCTTAGTACCGCACGTACATTACTTGGAAAGCAAGCACGGTGGGTATGTTGCACAGATCAGCATGCAAGCCCAACAGAACACCTACTTGGGTGCACCAGCTTGTTTTGTGTGCGTGTGGGTTCGTTTTGGGTTAGTACTGTACGTACATTACTTGGAATGCAAGCACGGTAGGTATGGGCACAGATCCACATGTAATGCAAACGGAACGCTTTCTTGGACGCACCGGCTTGTTTTGTGTGCGTGTGATTCGTTTTGGCTTATGTAGCACTGTACATACATTACTTGGAATGCAAACACTGTAGTTACGAGCACAGATCCACATGAGAGCCAAACAGAACACCTTCTTGGGTGCACCAGCTTGTTTTGTGTGCGTGTGGTTTGTTTTGGCTTGGTACTGTACGTACATTACTTGGAAAGCAAGCACGGTGGATATGTTGCACAGATCCACATGAGAGCCAAACAGAACACCTTCTTGGCGGGTGCACCAGCTTGTTTTGTGTGCGTGTGGTTTGTTTTGGCTTAGTACCGCACGTACATTACTTGGAAAGCAAGCACCGTGGGTATGTTGCACAGATCAGCATGCAAGCCCAACAGAACACCTACTTGGGTGCACCAGCTTGTTTTGTGTGCGTGTGGGTTCGTTTTGGGTTAGTACTGTACGTACATTACTTGGAATGCAAGCACGGTAGGTATGGGCACAGATCCACATGTAATGCAAACGGAACGCTTTCTTGGACGCACCGGCTTGTTTTGTGTGCGTGTGGTTCGCTTTGGCTTAGTACTGTACGTACATTACTTGGAAAGCAAGCACTGTAGGTGTGTGGCACAGAATCCACATGAGAGCCAAACAGAACACCTTCTTGGGTGCACCAGCTTGTTTTGTGTGCGTGTGGTGTTTGTTTTGGCTTGGTACTGTACGTACATTACTTGGAAAGCTAGCACGGCGGCTATGTTGCACAGATCCACATGAGAGCCAAACAGAACACCTTCTTGGGTGCACCAGCTTGTTTTGTGTGCATGTGGGTTCGCTTTGGCTTAGTACTGTACGTACATTACTTGGAATGCAAGCACTGTGGGTATGTGGCACAGATCCACATGAAAGCCTAACAGACACCTTCTTGGGTGCACCGGCATGTTTTGTGTGCGTGTGATTGGTTTTGGCTTAGTACTGTACGTACATTACTTGGAATGCAAGCACGGTAGGTATGGGCACAGATCCACATGTAATGCAAACGGAACGCTTTCTTGGGCGCACCGGCTTGTTTTGTGTGCGTGTGGTTCGCTTCGGGTTAGTACTGTACGTACATTACTTGGAAAGCAAGCACTGTAGGTGTGTGGCACAGAATCCACATTAGAGCCAAACAGAACACCTTCTTGGGTGCACCAGCTTGTTTTGTGTGCGTGTGGTTTGTTTTGTCTTGGTACTGTACGTACATTACTTGGAAAGCAAGCACGGTGGGTATGTTGCACAGATCAGCATGCAAGCCCAACAGAACACCTTCTTGGGTGCACCAGCTTGTTTTGTGTGCATGTGGATTGTTTTGGCTTAAAAAAAGTAAAAAAGTTTTGGCTAGTACTGTACATACATTACTTGGAATGCAAGACGGTAGGTATGGGCACAGATCACATTAATGCAAACGGAACGCTTTCTTGGGATCTTTTCTTATACCTCTAATTACTTGAAAGCAACACTGATACACACAATCCACATAACCAAACAGAACACCTTCTTACGCTTGTTCTTGTCGTTTGCTTGTACTGTACATACATTACTACGAATGCAAGCACTGTAGTATGGATCCACAAAGCCAAAAGAACACCTCTTCTTTTTCTAACTTAAACACACACACAGATCCAATGTATCCAAACGGAACGCTCTGGGTGCATTTTTGTTGTGTTCCTTTGGCTTTACTCTACTTACTGAAGCAAGCACTTAGGTTGTGGCAGATAATGAAGCCAAACAGAACACTTTTGGGTGACGCTTTGTGTTGGTTTTTATTACGTCATTACTTGGAAAGCAAGCATGTGTTGTGCACAGATCCATGAGCCAATGAAACCTGGGTGCAAGTTGTTTGTGTTGTGGTTTGTTTTGCTTGTACTGTAGTACATTACTTGGAAAGCAAGCAGGTGGTATGTGCACGATCCACATGTAATGCAAACAGAACACTTACTGGTGCACACTTTTGTGTGCGTGTGGTTCGTTTTGGCTTAGTACTGTACGTACATTACTTGGAATGCAAGCACTGTAGGTATGAGCACAGATCCACTTGAGAGCCAAACAGAACACCTTCTTGGGTGCACCGGCTTGTTTTGTGTGCGTGTGGTTCGCTTTGGCTTAGTACTGTACGTACATTACTTGGAAAGCAAGCACTGTAGGTGTGTGGCACAGAATCCACATGAGAGCCAAACAGAACACCTTCTTGGGTGCACCAGCTTGTTTTGTGTGCGTGTGGGTTCGTTTTGGCTTAGTACTGTACGTACATTACTTGGAAAGCAAGCACGGTGGATATGTTGCACAGATCCACATGAGAGCCAAACAGAACACCTTCTTGGCGGGTGCACCAGCTTGTTTTGTGTGCGTGTGGTTTGTTTTGGCTTAGTACTGTACGTACATTACTTGGAATGCAAGCACTGTGGGTATGTTGCACAGATCAGCATGCAAGCACAACAGAACACCTTCTTGGGTGCACCAGCTTGTTTTGTGTGCGTGTGGTGTTTGTTTTGGGTTAGTACTGTACGTACATTACTTGGAATGCAAGCACGGTAGGTATGGGCACAGATCCACATGTAATGCAAACGGAACGCTTTCTTGGACGCACCGGCTTGTTTTGTGTGCGTGTGATTCGTTTTGGCTTATGTAGCACTGTACATACATTACTTGGAATGCAAGCACTGTAGTTACGAGCACAGATCCACATGAGAGCCAAACAGAACACCTTCTTGGGTGCACCAGCTTGTTTTGTGTGCGTGTGGTTCGTTTTGGCTTAGTACTGTACGTACATTACTTGGAATGCAAGCACTGTAGGTATGAGCACAGATCCACTTGAGAGCCAAACAGAACACCTTCTTCTTGAATTTCCCTTAAAAGCTGTTTATAAGCCGGCTTGTCTCACACCACGTGTGCAGTACTTCTTAACACCTTATTTCGGAAACCTGTTGTTCGCTGATAAATTTCCCTTGAAAGCTGTTTATAAGCCACCTGTTGGGCTGTTGCGTCTCACACCACGTGTGCAGTACTTCTTAACACTTTATTTCGGAAACCTGTTGTTTCCTGATAAATTTCCCTTAAAAGCTGTTTATAAGCCGGCTTGTCTCACACAACGTGTGCAGTACTTCTTAACACCTTATTTCGGAAACCTGTTGTTCGCTGATAAATTTCCCTTGAAAGCTGTTTATAAGCCACCTGTTGGGCTGTTGCGTCTCACACCACGTGTGCAGTACTTCTTAACACTTTATTTCGGAAACCTGTTGTTTCCTGATAAATTTCCCTTAAAAGCTGTTTATAAGCCGGCTGGTCTCACACCACGTGTGCAGTACTTTTTAACACCTTATTTCGGAAACCTGTTGTTCGCTGATAAATTTCCCTTGAAAGCTGTTTATAAGCCGCCTGTTGGCCTGTTGTGTCTCACACCTCGTGTGCAGTACTTCTTAATACTTTATTTCGGAAAGCTGTTGTTTCCTGATAAATTTCCCTTAAAAGCTGTTTATAAGCCGGCTGTTGCTTCTCACACCACGTGTGCAGTACTTCTTAAACCGGGCCCGCCGCTATTGTTTTTTTGGGTTTTGGACCACGATTTTTTTATTTTAATCGTTAGTTGGGACTGGGATAAAGAACATTTTGTTCCAGATAGACCATCTTAGCGGGTGGATTTCGGCGGGTAATTGCCACTTTGGTGAAGTTCGTCAAAGCTAATGTTCTTGATCTCGATGCCAACAAACGATATAAATGAAAAAACCGTGGTCGAAAACCAAGAAAACAATAGCGGCGGGATCTTATTTCGGAAACCTGTTGTTTGCTGACAAATTTCCCTTAAAAGCTGTTTATAAGCCGCCTGTTGGGCTGTTTCAAGCATTGCTAAATCAGGGAAAAGACCGATTGAACATTGCTTGCCGCGTGGCGCAAAAACACGTGGCCTGTCATCGCACAGCACCAACAATGTTCAATGGCTCTGCGAATGGGTTGGCAATGCCTGAAACATTCATTTAGAATGGCGTCGACCCAGCCCGCTCCAAACATCGCTGAATGGGGCTTATACACTATGTCGAAATATAATCAACAGACTATACACTGTGTTATGTCGTTCATGGAAATGGCACGAAATCCAGTGAGTGCATGCAAACACTATTGCAGAAAACAGAATTGTGCATTTCAAAATATGAAAAACGCCACAAGAGGACGGAAACAAACGACACAATGATGTTTAGTAACACTTTCGATGCCCCTTTTTTACGGGTAAAGACCTCCATAATGCTCAAAATCGCTTGCTAGCGTAAGCATAACCCCAAAATGACCAGTTTTGCGCTTCCAACACTGATTTTGCTCAATTTTCCTCTAAAAAATTGACCTTTTTTAACAACCCCCTGGGGATCCGAGATTTTCTATTTTGGGGGGCGGGGGGCTCGTTGCAATGAAGCACTATTCTCCGCTGCCAATAGTCACCAAATAACTCACATGCGAATGCGCAAATGCGCTTGTGCCTGTTTGGTGAAGGAAACCGCCACGTTAAGTTTTATGCACACACAGCACACACACACACGCGCACACACACAGGCAGCCAGTGCGCGAAACACACAGCAACTGATAAATACATGGTTTAGAACGTGCATTGCTGTGGTCGCGCATACCACGCGCTGTGTGCGTTGGACTACGAGCACCTCGGTCAGGGTTCTACACCGCTCTGGGACAAAATTTTTTCGTGTTTCACGCTGTTGCAGATTGCATTTAGCGACATTCACCAAGCAACGTGCTGAGTTACAGCAATGTAAAATAGCTCACCTTTTTTGCAGATTGTCAAAAAGTGCAAAAGTGTCAAAAATCGCTTGCTGCCGCAAGAAAACTCTGATTCAGACACTTTTAGAACCACTTTTTGGTACTTTTAGAAGATTTTTTTGTATTTTTTTGGATCCATCCCCCCCCCAAGGGTACCTTGCAACCATTTGCCTGCCACAACACTGCGTCTGCTCCCCCAATTGTTGCCTAAAATAGGCAAATTTACGCCAAAAACAGGCATTTTCAGGTATAAAATGAGTAATTTTTTGGTCAGTGTCGTCAAAAATCGCCAAAATACCCTTTTTATTGAGATTTTTTCCGAAAAGTTCCGACGCCGACAGTTCAAATTTTTTCGACACAGTTTTTTTCGTCGAAAACTTGAAAAAATAAGTCAAGTCAAGTCAAGTCTTTATTGAGCTATTCGCAAAAGCCTGTTTGTAGGCTGGGAAATTTACAATATGATGGGTAAATGTGAGCAGGAAACGGAACGAACAAGAACAACGTGGAAGAACTACGAGAACCTACTGGGACCACGCAAAAATTAGAAAAAAATAGAAAGAGAACAAACGAACCAAAAATTGAACGGTAGCACTGGTCAACACAGGACGAGACACACGACACAGCGATGTTGATTGATAAATCGAAAGACAAGATCCAAATAACGTTCAAAATGCGCAAATGTGGCAAATTCGGCAACAATAATAATAGCAATTGGTCTGAAATGTGGAAGAGACCAATTTTAGCAGCGATTTAGCAAAGCGTGACAACTTTTAATTGAGGGATGAAGGGGAAGTCAAATGGCGGCAAGCCTTTCGATATCTGTTGGTATCCTGCATTAAGCGCATCAGCTCGTCTTTGATGCTAATCTGATGCAAACTTCTCTATTTTCTTTCTCATTTATTCGTGATGCAAGCTGATGCAAAGCCAACTGGGCTGCAAAATGAACTTTTCTGATGCAAAATGCATCAGCTTGCATCGTCCAACTATTTTTTGCTGTGATTTTTTTTTTTTTTTTTTTTACAAAATATCTGCATAAGAAGAAAACAAATTCAATTGCAAAAAATACAAAAAACCAAACATTAACGCTGCAATATCACGAAGGAACTTTCTTGGGAACGGGCGTCACTTTCTGAACCTTTGATGCCGCGCGCACCGGTTGCTGCTTTTTGGGAGCATCCTTTGGACTGGTGACATTGCTTGCAGTTGTCGGCTTCTTCACGTCTTTTGGACCGTTAGCAGTGCCGGCTGCTTGTTTTGTGGTCGCATTCGCTGATGGTTTTGGCTTCGGCGTTGTCGTTTTCGGACTTTGTGTTCCAGACCTCGGACTCTGAGCGGTGGCTGCTTGTGCTTTGGCCACTTTCGGACTTTGAGTAACCGACGTGTCCTGACCACTCGGTTTGCGTGGCGTCGACGAGGAGCTCTCGGTTTTGGGCGAACCAGTCGAGCTCTTTTTGGGTGTTGCATCGCCGGCAGCACTTTGTGGCTTCTTCACAATTCTGGGGCCTTTGGTGGTTGCTGGCGTCGCGCTTTTGGTTCCTGGAATGAACACAGAATCCTTGTGTGGATGTTAGAGCATTATTTTGAAAAACTTCCTCTGTGTGTTTAAAAAAATAAAATTATAGTGTACCATTTTCTTGCGAATTTCCGCTCGTGTTTGTTTTGGACATTGATTCCGGTTTTTGCTCCTTGATGGAAGTCTTTTGAGTGGCCGGAGTAGGTTTTGAGGATTCAGTTTCCTCAGGCGCCTTATCAGGTGGCGACTGTTCTTTGGTTGCAGTTGCAGCTGGGGCTGGCTTACGCTGAGTACCCGTTTTTGCCGTTGCTGAAATGTACTTACATAGTTACCTAAATTGTTCACGTATAACCCGTTTTTCGAGCGAACAAAAGGCAATACTGACCTTTGTTTCCAGGCTCGGTGGTTTTGCGCGCTTGCTGTTGCGCGCTGGTCGTCGTTGTCGGCTCTACAATTTGCGTCAGTTTCTTCGCACCGGCACCAGTTTTGTTTAGCAGTTGTGACTTCGTATATGTGGCGCTTAGCTTCTGTCTGAAAAACATTCATTTCAAATCAACTTTGTGATATGACAATGTATGACGAAATATGCGTTGGACAAATCCGACCTTGGTGACTGCCGGATGCCGGCATCAGCGTCAACGCTAGATTCGCGTGACTTCGAATCGAGAATAACAGTGGTTGATGGACTTGGGATGTCTGTGCTTTCTGATGCGATTCGCTTGGCAACTGAAGACAAGGATCAGTGTGGTGTGATGCTGCGTGGCTCTTGAAGAACAAAACTTGATAAATACTACACGACTGAATACCTGGTTCGGTCTGGAGCGTCTTCGGTCGTTCCTTAATTGACCCCTTACTGCTGGATTTTGACTCCGAATCACTGACGGGATCCCCAGTGGCCGCTTCGGGCACCGCTTCGGTTTTTGGTGAGTCCGTCGATGTGTTTGACTGCGGTCGCGGTGTTTCGGTTTCGTTGCTTTCTGGTATTGCTGCCTGTTCCTTGGTTCGTCTCGTCAGCGACCTGCCCCTGTCCCATGTTCCACTGCCACCCGATTGACCAGCCATGCCGGCGCTGGCGCTGCGACGATAGCCCTAAGTGATACGAACTTATACTTCACGGGTCGGCCGCTTGGTTGAATAACAATAGAAGACTAATGTGACTACATGCACCAATTGTGACTTACCCTTGTCAAACTAGACAGTCGTGGAGGTGGCGCTCGTGGCTGTCGCATCTCAACAAAAATTCCCGCTGAAAAAGTTGAAGAGTTGGTCACAGCGGAAGTCAACTGACGCAGTGTTATAAAATACATAAATGACCAAACAACGCAGCTATACAGCTGGCTCAGCATAAACTCACTGTCTTTGATTCGTTGTTGCATTGCCGGATTGAGCAATCGCCATGAATCGCATTTCATGACGGCAGCTGCCGAGTGAATCAAGTGCGTGTCGCAAAGTTCGTACAGACGGCGCACCAGTTGAGTGAAGCGCTGAACAAAACAGCTTGAATATCCACATGTAGGTATGTACAGTATAATGCTTATGTACGCCAAGTGCGAACCTCATTCCAATTGCTTTCCACATTTTGTCCGCTCGGATCGTATCGTTGTTGTTCATTGACACTCGTGAGGAACACCAACAGTTCATACAATCGTACCAACACTCGACACCCGGTGTCCGGTGACACAGCGTGCACAACCGATGGAAGCACGTCTTCCAGTAGACCCAGATTCAGTGCCATGCCCTGGATATCATATGGCTTTCGGTAAAACCGATCACCCGGAAAATAAGCACTCCTCAAACATACCCGGCCTTGATTGAGAAACTGTTCGGTGGTTATGATGTGATCGAAGTTGGCCGCCATGTACTCAATGGTGGCATCCAGCAACTGAGCAATCGACGCAGCCACACTGTCGGTGGGCACGCCACCTTTCGTCACACGTGGCAACGTCATTTGCAGCTTTTCACAACCAAGAAGGGTGTTGATTACACCCGAAGTGTCCTGATAAGCACAAAGTGAACGTTTGAAGAATAGAGGCGATAAACATACATACAAATGCATCACTTGCTTACCATGTGCTCGATCACGGCCCAGTAGCATTTCTGCTGCCAGTTGACATTGAGCTGCGCAAATGCACGGCTTTTCCAAATTCGACTGAAATACTTGCCTTGCCACGCTAACACTTGATCGAGCGTGTGTTTCAGACCAAATGAATGCAACCGAGGCAACGAATCGAGCGCCGCAGGCACACAACCGGCGCACGGCTGCGAAGAAATTCAGAAGTTCGTTGTGATCATTTGATTCACAGAAGAACAGAAAATTGAGCTCACCCGATGGAAATAGTGGCAATGTTTGGCTTTGAAGTGCAAACAGAGCACTTCTTTCATGTCGTCTAATTTCAGCATGTCAGCCATTGACATCAGCTCCCAGATATTCATCCCATCGGGAACAGTGGTCAGACCGCCGTAGATAAAGCACATTGTGTAATGCACACACGCCTTAGTGTACCTCAAAATATGTAAAAGTTTTGAGGTGATCTGTAAGTTGTAAGCCAATACACTAAACAAGTTGACTTACGAAGCCAGATCATAAGTGTTCGTCTTTGATGCCCGCCATTCTTTGCCAAGCACCGACAGGAAATACGGACTTCGGACGGCAAGAATTGATCTGCAAGTACCTATAGCATACACTATGCTCGTTGGAAACGGATGAAATTGTAATTTATTCATCAGACCTGTGCGCACCGACTTCGCCATCTTTGGTTTGCAACGTCAGATCAGTATTTTGCTGGTCGTTGTACATTTTCAGAAGATCAGCTGCCAACGTTGAGCTGGGCAATTGATCGTCAGGCGGGAACTGGCAGCTTGGTGCTGTAGATGGTTTACTTGGAACGAAAGACACAAACTAGGTACGTTTTGTAACATTATCTAACCATGTTCGTGACTGGGACTGGTGTCGACCGACTCCATGCTTCTCAATGACGTCATCGATGCCATGCTCAATCGACGACGGATGACGGGCATCATCACACCACTACTGGCATCGTACGATTGACTGTGCGTGACAGTCGCCGGCGACTCTTGTTGGCGCTTGAAAATGTTAGCATCACTGTGGTGTTCGGTCTATTCATGAAAAACTAAGATGGGAATTCATGTGTGATAGCAACTCACACACAAGCATACCTGTGGTGACATTATTGGATGCACAACTGCTTTCGATGGCTCGAACTCGATGAAGATGGGGAAGATCTTTTTCGGGTCCATCATTGAGAATCGAGTGTCGCCGATCGGCAAGGAAGCTGGGTCGCCTGAAATCGTTTTTATGGTACCTGAGTGTCATGCCAAACATGTCAACTATTTGAGATGCATTCACCATAGTCCATGGCTCCCATGGTCGCCGATCGTGTGTAAGAGGGAAGATCGTTGAAATGAATGAATCTTGGTGCTGGCTGACTTGTAGCCATTTCAGATCCAAGACGAGATGCGAAATCTTGCAAGTGATTGCCACCAGGTGAACACGGCGTGTTGGCAAGCGATGGTTGCTCTGCACGAATATAGAGGTAATTAACACGTTGCATCACAACATCATTCAACGAATCTGCTTGGTACTTACCGGACACAGATTGTATCTGATCCAACAACATCATCTCATCGTTTGACAGTCCCTGTTGATTCGTGGTCTGTGAGTTGGTCTCATCTGCATCGTTGTTATTGTCCGTTGTCTGCTGAAGACTGTCTGTCTGGCAACTTTGTTCATCTGTGCCACAAGCCACTTCGACGGTTAGTTTGACCTAAATGATGAAGTAACAAAACTTTTTGAATAACAGAACAACCTGTTTTAGCCAACCAACCGGCTTTTCTTCGACCATCGGACTCATCACAAACTGTGTGTCACCCGTGAAACTGTCTGGCGAGAGGTCGCCGCCGTTGAGGCTCACGGTGTCTGCCATAATCGACTCTGGTGTTGCTTGACAAGCTGAACATTCCATGGCAAATTCTGTTCGACGTTTCTGTTAATCAATTTCCTTTTGACACCAACCCCCATCAGTCTTCAGTTTTACGAAATCACTTTGGCTGTCGGACTCCGTCAACTGCGCCTGCGACTCGGCGCCCCGAATGACATAAGGTGAACAAACGGCCAGTTCGCGAAAGCTGGTCATCACGGGAGGACGGTTAGCCTAAAATATGTGTAATTGAAGCTACACATGTGTCACTGCACAGTGTAATTAACGTAGAGCAAATTTAAGTGCGATTCCGTTTTGTGTTTAAAGATCCTTCTACACATCTTTATACGCAAATTGTACCTCGGCTAAGATGCGTTCCCTGATTTCGTTCTCGATAGCCTCTTGGTCCACTTGACTGCAGAAATTCCCGTCCGCATCAATGCAGCTCTCAGCCGGCGCTGCTGCGCCCTGCCAGTCCCCCATGCACTTGTGTTCGTCTGAACTGACACCAGCGGCGTTCTTATTGATTTCGCATGCAGTAGCAGCAGCAGAGCCACCACCAGACTGCTGCTGTTGGTCGTTGTTGTTGTTTGCAGTCACATAATCACATTTGTCCTCCGCCTGCCCTGTTGTCTCATCTTGCTGGCTGCCACTGTCGTTGTCTGGCACATCATTACCGGTGCCAGCAGCGTCATCCGTGCTGTTCGGTTCGTCTGATGGCTCATTTAACGGCTCTGAAATATTGAGCAATAGTTATGACATAGAAAAGAAAACGTGGTACTATGTATGTAAATTGCTAAATTTTCAGTAGTCAACGAAAAGATCCCTCAACTGATTTGAAACTGCAAAGTTGAATTCATATCACTCGAACAGAGATACGCACGAAATGCTGCTTCGATGTGATGCCTAAACCAATGTCACCAAACAGATGCCTTGAACACGTGCGCTGGACCCTGTCCCGTTTTATTGCGTTGCGTTACAAAGCAGAAGGGCGCGCGAGCTTGTTATGGGACACTGAGTAGTAAAACACGCACACAGATAAACAGAAGATTTCGGAAACGTGATAGCTCATGCACCCTCGCGCACGCATGGGCTGTCAAAAAGGGGTTCGCGCTTTGCACGTCTAAATGACACGCCACAGTGCACTCGCGAGCTCACGAGAACCATGAAATATAGTACGCTTCGTGGTCCAGCCAGAAACAAATGCACGATAAAAGTTGGTAGTGGCGTAGAAGACGGTCATTTTTCAAGAGCTACTGAGGTTGGTTTTTAGCCAAGCAGAGCCCCAAAATGATCGGCACAATGCCGCAGCTCTGAGGTACTGTTGCGCTAACCGCGCAGACCACACACGAGAAGAACAAAATAGCCCACAAGCATGCGGACAGTATAGAAACAAAAACAACAAACAACGCGCAGGCACATGCATGTGAACCTTTCCAAGTTCGAAAAATAGCTGCTTTTTGTGCTTTCGGTTTCCCTGACTGTCCACCGGACCTTTGACTCGCCACTGGCGGTCGTCTTCCAGCAGCTGTTGCGGATCGCGACGGCTGGTTACGCAACCCTTGTGCAGCTTTTTTACTGCTGATGCCTGTTTCGGAAATTGAGAATCAACGTGCAGCTCATGATTTAGTGGTCCAGAACGAGCAAAATGGCATTCATCAGCATGGGAGACAGGCGGACAAACGGCGGGTAGCCACATTAGGCATAACGGGGCAGATAAAGAAAAAGTGTAATACGCCATGTGGTTTGATTAGTGCAATAAAACGGACGCAGTGGAAGAACCACAGCTGTTCTAAGTGCTATATTTTGTGCTAATTGTTATAACTGATGCGTGAGCAACCAAGTGCACAACTGGCGGTAACCGGACAAAAGTGCAATGCTAAGACGAATGACGTTATCACAATAATAAATGATCGAAAACCCACCTCCTCTTGCTTGTCCGCTTCCCCCGGCATTGTCGTCTCCATCGTTGTCATCCGGTGGCTGCTTTGCCTTTTCAGATGCATGTAGCGCTTCCTGTGGATTTTCCGGCACCTCGTCCTCGGTGTAGATACTGGTCATGAAGAAACGCAGTGTTTTCGAGTCCACCTCCTTGAGATTGACTTGGTACACAGACGGACCACCACCCGACGCCTGCTTGATCGCACCGGCAATATAGCGTCGGTAGAAACCGGGAGCGCGCTGTTGTACCTGAAACAGGCCGAACACTGCAGTGTATGACAAGTATAAATATTCTGCACAGAAGGGTCAGAAACATATTAACAGATGATTTGATTGTTTCTATGGCCAGAGAAACCGCGACACCATGAAGTGATAGAATGATGACATGGACGTATGCATATCTTTTAGAAAACCAGGCTTAGGCGCATGTCATTTTCAATTTTGGAAAGCGCCCACAAGGCGTCCCGCCGAGCTAACCACAGCGCGATGTGCATGCAGTCGCTGGCCGTCGTTGCTGATGAGCACCAAATCAGCGTGATCAGCGTTGCCGACCAGCTTTGCCATCGCCGACCGTAGATTGTCGTCGACTTGAAGTTGAAGTTTGGCGCGTTCGTCCGTGTACTCGTGCAGGACGACCGATGAGATTTCGGGCATTCCCGCCGCCAACTGACTTTCAGTGCCACACAAGATCACGTCATTATTGGGGTTTTCCTTCAATTAATCGCAGTGCGAAACGGAGCGTGCACCGCTGTTAGCAACCTGCCTGAATTATTATTGCAAAATAAGCAAAAGCAAAATAAATAATTGTCAAGTCATAATAAATACCTGTTGTTAATGAAACCCAGCACAGGGCTTTTGTTTACGATGTGAAGAAAACTACGTTATCATGAAAAACAGCGCATGCTGAATAAACTGACCCTGAACGCTCATGTGACTGAGGGCACTCTATTGTGTTTGGCAGGGCATGCGTGCAGAACTAAGGGAACTAAGTGAAACATCGCAGCTGCTCACCCGTGCGGTTTTTCTGCGAGCCAATGCAGTGCTCCTCCATCAACCATGCCGTGGACCAATGCGTGATGTACGCCAGGTGCTGTGCGCCGGACTTGCCATTCATGCACTGGCTCTGATTCAGATATCATTATCTATGTCACGCACATTAACAAGTACAGCTTCATTTGGCCATGATGGTTAGGTTTATTGACGTGATCGCTTCCACACCTTGTCACATCACGATCACAACCACGTGTTCACAGCAAACAAGACGTCAACTGGATGGGATAACTTAGAAATTTTAATCACTTTGTGATCACACCATTTGCTATCGGCTTAATACATAATAGCACTATCGCGACGAGCATGAACGCATTCTGAGAGTTGGTCACTTTGTCCATGCCCAACAACGGTTGGTGCTTTCAATTCAGTGCGCCACTGCACGACAGTAGCTTTAATCCAGTTGCATCTCAGCGTCAGTTCACTGATGAACATCAGCAGTGCAGCACCTGCTCCACCAACGAGCATCACGAACGCGGCTGACAAACTTTTAACGCTGAGCGCTTGATCGATTTTTCGCGACTGGTTTGCGCAGCGATGTAGATCTGAAAACACCCCGAGTTGTTCATTGTTTAACTCAGTGGAACGTCTTATGAATACGGTCATATGTATGTACATAGCTTCATTGACACGGAAACCAACCGTCTATTTTGTGTTCAATTCGCTGAGCGTACCGCTGCTTGAACTTATCAAAAAACGTGTAGTGCTTGATAAGGTTGCGTTCAATGACGTCCATCATGGATTTTGGTATGGTAGATCGGCTGAATGCCAGTACCTGAAAATGAAGCTCATCTTCTTGGCCATTCAGTAGGTACTTGCACGCTTAATATTACAACCCTTATGTTTTCCAAGCTAAGATTGGCTTTCTGAATATCCAACTGGAACCTCTCAAAATTCTCAAAGATGCTCAGGGTACACCATGCGCACCAGCACCCAATAATCAACAGCTTGTAAGCGAACCAGTAAACCGGTGTCCCAATCAAGGTCCTGCAATGGCATTGTCAGTCCGTGACATATTCTGTGAGCCATGTACCGCACTTCAATGCCATCCGTCAGCATTGCGTACTTGCCTGACAAACCATTGTGTTTTGTTCACCAACTTGTCCTTTTCGTTTTATGATTTACCCCTTAGTACTCCGTCGATATAGCCATCAAGGTTATCAGGTGATACTTGTATGATTGGATTGGCCGCAAATGTTTCAATCGCGTCGAACCAGATTTGCGGTCGCGACTTATTTTCGACGCTCTCACGAAGGTACGCCATGTAGAAATTGGCGTACTGCGACACAATGTGCACGTCGCTGTTCGACTTCAAGAGATTAAGCAAACTTCGCTCGTCTGATATCGGGCCGTGGTCATGCGGGACGACAATCGCAGCGAGCAAGCTACCTCTGCAAAGGTAAAGAAAAATACCCAATCCCATAAGGTATTGATAAATTGGGTCAGCTTATAGGAAGAACCCACCTGTAGAGACTGACCATCAAAAGTGCGAAATAGGCCAGAAAAAAACCGTGCATCTTCAATTCTTCTTTTTTATTTCTATCTTCTGTTGGTAGTGCAACATGCGTGCTAGCAGTGACTTCGGCGCGTGTTTTTGCAGTTCTGGCTCTAACATTGAGGGCCAGCAGCGTGAAACAACGACTGCATAATAGAATGAGACCGATGGCCAGCCATGTGTACGGGTCGAACACACGCCAGAAGGAAATGTAGCGATCAGCAAGCACTGAAATGCCATATTTTGTTCGTGTGTTTCATGTCGCTCTGTAAGAGTATTCATCTTCCAATGAACGTGGCAACACACTTTCGAAATTGTCGTTTGGACCAATCGGATTGCCAAAATTTGATGAGTACAGTAGCGCCAATCGATCAGGGCTTGAGTACAATGGGAACGAGAGCCAGAACTTGTCAGTATTTTCCTGAAAATGAAACCGCAAATGCTGTGAGCGCGCCCCTTTTGAAAAACCGAAACAGTATGATATGTACCTGAACATAGTCTTCATTCCACTCAATCAAGTCTACGGTGCCGTCCACTTCGCCACGCGAAACCTAAAATTAAAAAAATTGAACGAAATGAAAGGCTTCACGATTATATGATTAAAAGTTCACCGCTTCCAGTGCAGATAACCAAATGTCTTCGTCTTCATGCTCATCGATGATCGGTCGTACCAGCTCGTAGTCAATATTGGAGGCTCTAAGCACCAGATCAATGATTTCTAGTGCGAGACCGGTGAAAGGGCAATTCGGATTGTTGAACACGGGACGAGCTCGGAATGCACAGTCAAAGAAATATGGTTCACTCGTTGCAGCCACCAGTCGAAGAGGCCGGATGGTTGTGTTAGTTTCACCCATGGTAAAATTTTAAGAATCAGACCGAAGGAACATGCGTCCAACGCAGGAATCGTTCGCCATCGGGTTATCAACTGAGAACGCATGATTGGCACAAACACAATATTTATGGTTCATTAAAGAACGACAATGTGAACAGGATGTCAGAACCCAGAAGGCTAACGTATAGGAGTCAAATATATGTACAAGAAGGAAATATGCCCTACGGGCATAAAACCGGGATATGTAGCCTGATGAAACTGTGTAAAAGTTCGATATATAAGAGATGTTTGGATTTCAAGAGTCACACTGTACTCGAAAAACAGTCTTTGTTCAGTATATTGGAAACACAGGTGGGAACCACTTGACTGGCGTGTTTCCAATATATGCTGAATTTAGACTGCTTTTCGAGCACAGTGTGCAGCTCAAAATCCAAACTTCTCTTGTAGCTTATCGAACTTTTACGCAGTTTCATCAGGCTGCATATCCTTGTTTCATGCCCTAAGAACATATTCATTTCTGGTATCGATGTTTTATATCGTGAAGCGTTACCATGTGCAATAAAAGAACCAAACGCAAAATGTGCAATTGGCAAAAACATGTGCACAAAAATTTCATTTCTATAAAAATTTTTTAATTTTTTTACAAAAAAAACTTTATAAAATAAGAAATAAAAAGTTTTCGTCAACAGCATTTCTATGCAAACTCTGCTGCAATTGTGAGTCCACCACAAGTTCATGGGTATGGGCAATCCATCGGCTCATGGCACTTTTTATACACACAGCGCATGCAGCAGCACACGCCATTTTCTAAACAAGATGTATACTTTGGGCGAATGTCATACTTTGATTACCGCTTTTTAATTTATTCGGTTTTCATTAGCTGCTTGCCATAACACTTTTCTGCACTGTTGCAAAATTTGGGGATGTTTCAACGGATAACTGCAGAGAATAGATGCATTCATTGACGGCAGTAAGGTAGCATGTAGCCTTGTGTGCGCGAGTGCCATGAGCTGGCGGATTGCCTATACAAACACACCGACGCAGGCACTAGCTGGGATGTCATTCTGCGCTGAAACATCAATCTCTGCAATGCAGTTTTATAACGCACATAACGTGTGTTTGGCGGCTGAGCGCGTTGCTCGTTGTTGTGTGCAAAAATACTGGTTGATGTTACTTTATAGTTCAATATAACATGAGCCAATCAGATAACAATTATTGATGGAAGAAATGGCACCAAAAACCACGTTTTTATCGAAACTTGGCACCAACAAGCACACTTCACGTACAAACTCCTTGTCGGCGTCCGAAACCGGAATCAGACGAGGACTTATGAAACGAGCGATGGCACCACCGTGTTTCCCGTGCGCAAAAACCTCGTACGCACTGATAAAAAATTGACAAACGAACTATTTGATGAGATTTTAATCAGGGAAGCAGTCTTTCCATGCAAAAAGTCCTTGTCATCGTCTGGACCTGGTCTCAGACGGGGACCTTTGAAATCGGCGATAACACTGCCGTGTTTCTCGTGTACGAAAAACCATATGCGATGTTAATATTTTAGTGTCAGGTAACGTTTGGGCCCTGACCCGTTACTTGTCAGAAAAAAGGGAGAAGAACGTGTTTGCAAAAATAGGAACTGCATCTTGCCCGCAGTCGCGCGTGTGGGCACGTAGCGGGATGAAAATTTGCGTGGACCTGGAAGGCTACCCCGCACAAGTTGTGTGCAAATTTGGGCTTCTGAGATTGATTCTTGTCAAAATGGCGTGAGTTTTTCATTTTTGAATTCGCGCAATGTAGAGAATGATGCATATGTCGCTTCCGATATCGGTTTGCATCCCTCCACTTGAAAACATGTGTGTCCGTGTGGGCAGGTCACAAGCTAAAAACAGCATTCGTAAATACTATTTATTGTGGTAACTCGTGGTACAATTTCATATCAGTCATGTAAATGCAAATGTCTCATGTGGCAGGTATTTTTCATGTTTGCCTCGGAGATGGAATTTCACGGTGACACGCGCACCATCACGCGGTACCGGTCAGGATTGGATTAAAAAAACAAAATCAGTTTTTAAAAATTGGCGACTTTTTGTATTTTAAAAAGTAAGTCCACTTTTTTCGTTTTTTTCACTGTTCAAGGTAAAAAAAAGGCCTGTTTTTATGCTTTCCATTGCTCATGATTTTCAAAAAATCGCCTGCCGCGCCTGTTTGAAATGCTGTTGTGGTGGACTCATAGTTCCAAGACATCCTAACAACCGTCACACACATGTATAATGTCGGACAGCCCAAACCGTATCCTGTGCAGTTAATTGAGCGTGCAGTAAGCGATCGACACACTTCCGCGTCGCTCGCCTGTTTGCAGTTCTCGTGGATTAATCATTTGTTGCTCTTGTGACACAAAGTGAGTACGGTGTTAGTCTTTATCTCTCTTCAAGTTTATCCCCAAATTCACAAACGGAAGGTTGGCTTTCCCGTTGTCATCAAGTAGCATACCCACAGAGTTACCTTCGAAGTTCTCAAAGTCAGCCCCGAAGGGATTAGATTGCAGCTGATCGATGCAAACATGCAACTCAGTGGAAAAAGTTCCTTTTGTGTCCCTCAAAACATACCTAACTAACATGACTTCAGCAGTTTCATTCTTCAAGAAACCAGTTTTTTGGTGGTCCGGAATAAAAAACTGATTTCTAAAAAAAAGTTAAAAAGCTTTTTTTATGAAAAAGTGCGATAATAAAATTTTTTTAAATCCAATCCTAGTACCGGGCACATGTCCCGACCTGCAATTTGAGGTAATTTGATCATCATGTAATGTCTGTCGTTTGATGCATTATTGAAATGGTCAGTCAACTTGGTTCTGTTCAGTCGTCACGTATACGGTACGTCACTCGCGCAAGCGTGCCGCCAATCGCTTTAGCTGCCGAAGTCGGCGCGCACATTGCCTGGACAGTTACAGTGCCCAGTTTATTACCGCAATAAAATTTTGAAGCAAATATCTATAAATAAAATGAAAAAAGCAAGAACAAACTTTGATGCTCCAAAAATATGCCGTCAAGCAATAAAGACTTTTACGATCTTGCGGAAAATCTTTTTTTGGGCGACCAACACTAAAAAGCCAACTGTCGTCATGAGCATTACATCAGAATGTCTGAATCGCAAATGCCCCGCGCCGCATTCCAGTACACATTGTGCGATGGTGCAATCATTGTGTCAAATATGACCCCGTGGCATACTGCAACTGTGTTTCGAGAATTCCACTCAGAGCACATACTTTTGACGTGATGCAATAAGCCAGCTGCAGAAAACCCCTGAACTATAAAGATGGTGTGTGCCACATTTCTTTCCTCTTCAACGTTTGTTCAAAGCAGTGATAAAAAGTCTGTGCACCAATTTTCATGTTAGATATCTACAGCATGCTGATATCTTGTGTCATCTGACACTGGTTTTAAGGAACAGTATGCATCATGAGTGCCCCAAACATATAAGAAGTCTCTCGTGATGCTGCAAACGATTGTTCAGAATTCTCAGGACTAAGAAAAATGAGATTTGTGACTGGTCAGACAGTGAACACTAAAAACGCGAAATGCAGTAAATCTCGATTCCAATCAGATGCTCAACTTTTTGCTGACGTCAATCCAGGCTCATGAAAATGCACGTCAAGCGACATATGGACAGCAAATTAAAGATGAAAAGTTAGCCAGCGTGGGCAGAAAGCGTCAAAAACTCGTAAAAGAAAACAATCGGAACACCTGCGGTTAGCATGACTATAAAACTGGTTTCGATCTGCCCCATTTTCATTCCATTTGTTCTAGGTCACATCTGATCATCGAACAAGAGCTTCTCCGTTTAACATCTTGCTCTCCTTACAAGTCAATAAAGCTGGAATTGTAAACGGAGGCAGTTATAGTAGTTGAAGTATGAAATTGTTGCTAGCGTTGCTGTGCGCAGCGTGTTTGCTGGGCGCCGATGCGGGCGGAAAGGAACCTGCGTGTACGGCCGGCCCACACACGCCACAGTGGGGACAGCTGAAAACGATACACGATGTTCCGAACGCTGGAGATGAAACCATTCCCCCGACGGCAGTCCGTAATTACAGTCCTCATAAATTTTTCATGCAAATATATGATCATCAATATTATAGACAAACAATTTTTTAGCCTGGCGCTCTGTACAACGACAATTCGATCCTGATGTATGAGCGCGACTCAAACTGTCAAATTTCTGAGCGCAACAAGTTGTTCTACGACTGTTGTGGCCACATTGACGGTATGACAGATGGATGTCGCGAGGTCTGCCAGTACACCGGATCGGGCGGCATCGGAGGGTTCCAGCAACACATCGGTTCCGTATATAAAAAATGCGGCGACTTGACACCCCAAGTAAGACCTCATTATATCTCCAATGTCGGTGGGTGTCTGTCACATGTGTAGCCATAAATTTCTACCACTCGTTAGGTGTTTCAATGTTCCACTGACGACCCACGTCGATCACTGTCGTGCTGCGAAGGTCGACTGCGAATCGACGAGCCCAACTTACGTCAGCCGATGCCACCGCAGTGTCTCGGTTTGTGCATGGGTGGTGCGCTCAGCGCTGATGCATACCGACAGATCTTCCAAAGCGAACGGTTAGTGCTTTGGAGGATACTTGCGCCGAGACATTCTAATGACCTTCAGTTTCAGATTCCAACCATGCTGGGACTTCAAGACTGACATCAAGTCGTGCCTTCGGGAATTCAAATTCTGTGGGAACTGCACCAGCAAGCCAATACCGTCGCAAGCTTCGGAATGCTGGGGAGATTGGGAGTATCCGAACGGTGATCCTTCGGACTGCGGTGGTGGGAGTGGTGGTTTAAGTCACGATGACGGTGGCATGACAAAAGATGAGCCCACACAGGAAGAATCAGCAACCGATGTAGAGCCTCAACATGAACCCGAAAAAGACGAGCATGAACCTGAACAGAAAGAACCAGAACAAGAAAAAGGGGAGCCAGACGTTGAAAAAGAGGAACAAGATACTCCAGAATCTGTGAAGTCTGGTTCAGGCGACAAGGAACCCAGTGGTGAGAAGTCCGCGAAGTCTGGCTCAGGCGACAAGGAACTCTGAGTAAGTGAGAGTCCGCGATTTCTGGCTCAGGCGACAAGGGGACCCAGTTGGTGAGAAGTCCGTGAAGTCCGGCTCTGGCGACAAAGAACCCAGTGGTGAGAAGTCCGCGAAGTCTGGCTCAGGCGACAAGGAACCCAGTGGTGAGAAGTCCGTGAAGTCTGGCTCAGGCGACAAGGAACCCAGTGGTGAGAAGTCCGCGAAGTCTGGCTCAGGCGACAAGGAACCCAGTGGTGAGAAGTCTGGCTCAGGCGACAAGGAACCCAGTGGTGAGAAATCAGGGAAGTCTGGCTCAGTCGAAAAGGAACCAAGTGGTGAGAAGTCCGCGAAGTCTGGCTCAGGCGACAAGGAACCCAGTGGTGAGAAGTCCGCGAAGTCTGGCTCAGGCGACAAAGAACCCAGTGGTGAGAAGTCTGGCTCAGGCGACAAGGAACCCAGTGGTGAGAAGACTGGCTCAGGCGACAAGGAACCCAGTGGTGAGAAGTCCGCGAAGTCTGGCTCAGGCGACAAGGAACCCAGTGGTGAGAAGTCCGTGAAGTCTGGCTCAGGCGACAAGGAACCCAGTGGTGAGAAGTCCGTGAAGTCTGGCTCAGGCGACAAGGAACCCAGTGGTGAGAAGTCCGCGAAGTCTGGCTCAGGCGACAAGGAACCCAGTGGTGAGAAGTCCGAGAAGTCTGGCTCAGGCGACAAGGAACCCAGTGGTGAGAAGTCCGCGAACTCTGGCTCAGGCGACAAAGAACCCAGTGGTGAGAAGTCCGTGAAGTCTGGCTCAGGCGACAAGGAACCCAGTGGTGAGAAGTCCGTGAAGTCTGGCTCAGGCGACAAGGAACCCAGTGGTGAGAAGACCGCGAAGTCTGGCTCAGGCGACAAGGAACCCAGTGGTGAGAAGTCCGTGAAGTCTGGCTCAGGCGACAAGGAACCCAGTGGTGAGAAGTCCGCGAAGTCTGGCTCAGGCGACAAGGAAGCCCAGTGGTGAGAACTCTGGCTCAGCCGACAAGGAACCCAGTGGTGAGAAGTCCGCGAAGTCTGGCTCAGGCGACAAGGAACCCAGTGGTGAGAAGTCCGTGAAGTCTGGCTCAGGCGACAAGGAACCCAGTGGTGAGAAGTCCGCGAAATCTGGCTCAGGCGACAAAGAACCCAGTGGTGAGAAGTCCGTGAAGTCTGGCTCGGCGACAAGGAACCCAGTGGTGAGAAGTCCGTGAAGTCTGGCTCAGGCGACAAGGAACCCAGTGGTGAGAAGACCGCGAAGTCTGGCTCAGGCGACAAGGAACCCAGTGGTGAGAAGTCCGTGAAGTCTGGCTCAGGCGACAAGGAACCCAGTGGTGAGAAGTCCGCGAAGTCTGGCTCAGGCGACAAGGAACCCAGTGGTGAGAAGGCTGGCTCGGGCGACACGGAACCCAGTGGTGAGAAGTCCGCGAAGTCTGGCTCAGGCGACAAGGAACCCAGTGGTGAGAAGTCTGGCTCAGGCGACAAGGAACCCAGTGGAGAGAAGTCCGCGAAGTCAGGCTCAGGCGACAAGGAACCCAGTCGAGAGACGTCCGCGAAGTCTGGCTCAGGCGACAAGGAACCCAGTGGTGAGAAGTCCGTAAAGTCTGGCTCAGGCGACAAGGAACCCAGTGGTGAGAAGTCCGCGAAGACTGGGTCAGGCGAGACGGAACCCAGTGGTGAGAAGTCCGCGAAGTCTGGCTCAGGCGACAAGGAACCCAGTGGTGAGAAGTCCGTTAAGTCTGGCTCTGGCGACAAGGAACCCAGTGGTGAGAAGTCCGCGTAGTCTGGCTCAGGCGACAAGGAACCCAGTGGTGAGAAGTCCGCGAAGTCTGGCTCAGGCGATAAAGAACCCAGTGGTGAGAAGTCCGCGAAGTCTGGCTCAGGCGACAAGGAACCCAGTGGTGAGAAGTCCGCGAAGTCTGGCTCAGGCGACAAGGAACCCAGTGGTGAGAAGTCCGTGAAGTCTGGCTCAGGCGATAAAGAACCCAGTGGTGAGAAGTCCGCGAAGTCTGGCTCAGGCGACAAGGAACCCAGTGGTGAGAAGTCCGCGAAGTCTGGCTCAGGCGACAAGGAACCCAGTGGTGAGAAGTCCGCGAAGTCTGGCTCAGGCGATAAAGAACCCAGTGGTGAGAAGTCCGCGAAGTCTGGCTCAGGCGACAAGGAACCCAGTGGTGAGAAGTCCGCGAAGTCTGGCTCAGGCGACAAGGAACCCAGTGGTGAGAAGTCCGCGAAGTCTGGCTCAGGCGACAAGAAACCCAGTGGTGAGAAGTCCGTGAAGTCTGGCTCAGGCGACAAAGAACCCAGTGGTGAGAAGTCCGCGAAGTCTGGCTCAGGCGACAAGCAACCCAGTGGTGAGAAGTCCGCGAAGTCTGGCTCAGGCGACAAGGAACACAGTGGTGAGAAGTCTGGCTCAGGCGACAAGGAACCCAGTGGTGAGAAGTCCGCGAAGTCTGGCTCAGGCGACAAGGAACCCAGTGGTGAGAAGTCCGCGAAGTCTGGCTCAGGCGACAAGGAACCCAGTGGTGAGAAGTCCGTGAAGTCTGGCTCAGGCGACAAAGAACCCAGTGGTGAGAAGTCCGCGAAGTCTGGCTCAGGCGACAAGGAACCCAGTGGGGAGAAGTCCGTGAAGTCTGGCTCAGGCGACAAAGAACCCAGTGGCGAGAAGTCCGCGAAGTCTGGCTCAGGCGACAAAGACAAGGAGCCAAGTGGTGAAAAATCGGCGAAATCTGGAGCAGGCGACAAGGAACCCAGTGGTGAGAAGACCGCGAAATCTGGCTCAGGCGACAAGGAACCCAGTGGTGAGAAGTCCGCGAAATCTGGCTCAGGCGACAAGGAGCCCAGTTGTTAGAAGTAGGTGTAGTCTGGCTCAGTCGACAAGGAACCCAGTTGTGAGAAGTCCGCGAAATCTGTCTCAGTCGACAAGGAACCCAGTGGTGAGAAGTCCGCGAAATCTGGCTCAGGCGACAAGGAACCCAGTGGTGAGAAGTCCGCGAAGTCTGGCTCAGGCGACAAGGATCCCGGTGGTGAGAAGTCCGCGAAATCTGGCTCAGTCGTCAAGGAACCCAGTGGTGAGAAGTCCGCGAAGTCTGGCTCAGGCGATAATGAACCTAGGGGTGAGAAGTCCGTGAAGTCTGGCTCAGGCGATAATGAACCTAGTGGTGAGAAGTCCGCGAAGTCTGGCTCAGGCGACAAGGAACACAGTGGTGAGAAATCCGCGAAGTCTGGCTCAGGCGAGCAGGACCCCAGTGGTGAGAAGTCCGCGAAATCTGGCTCAGGCGACAAGGAACCCAGTGGTGAGAAGTCCGCGAAATCTGGCTCAGGCGACAAGGAGCCCAGTGGTGAGAAGTCCGGGAAGTCTGGCTCAGGCGACAAGGAACCCAGTGGTGAGAAGTCCGCAAAATCTGGCTCAGGCGACAAGGAACCCAGTGGTGAGAAGTCCGCGAAATCTGGCTCAGGCGACAAGGAACCCAGTGGTGAGAAGTCCGCGAAATCTGGCACAGGCGACAAGGAACCCAGTGGTGAGAAGTCCGCGAAATCTGGCTCAGGCGACAAGGAACCCAGTGGTGAGAAGTCCGCGAAGTCTGGCTCAGGCGACAAGGAACCCCGAGGTGAGACGACAGCGAAGTCTGGCTCAGGCGACCAGGAACCCAGTGGTGAGAAGTCCGCGACGTCTGGCTCAGGCGACAAGGAACCCAGTGGTGAGAAGTCCGTGAAGTCTGGCTCAGGCGATAAAGAACCTAGTGGTGAGAAGTCCGCGAAGTCTGGCTCAGGCGACAAGGAACCCAGTGGTGAGAAGTCCGCGAAGTCTGGCTCAGGCGACAAGGAACCCAGTGGTGAGAAGTCCGCGAACTCTGGCTCAGGCGACAAGGAACCCCGTGGTGAGAAGTCCGCGAAATCTGGCTCAGGCGACAAGGAGCCCAGTGGTGAGAAGGCCGTGAAGTCTGGCTCAGGCGACAAGGAACCCAGTGGTGAGAAGTCCGCGAAATCTGGCTCAGGCGACAAGGAGCCCAGTGGTGAGAAGTCCGCGAAATCTGGCTCAGGCGACAAGGAACCCAGTGGAGAGAAGTCCTCGAAGTCTGGCTCAGGCGATAACGAACCTAGTGGTGAGAAGTCCGCGAAGTCTGGCTCAGGCGATAAAGAACCTAGTGGCGAGAAGTCCGTGAAGTCTGGCTCTGGCGACAAGGAACCCAGTGGTGAGAAGTCCGCGAAGTCTGGCTCAGGCGACAAGGAACCCAGTGGTGAGAAGTCCGCGAAGTCTGGCTCAGGCGACAAGGAACCCAGTGGTGAGAAGTCCGCGAAGTCTGGCTCAGGCGACAAGGAACCCAGTGGTGAGAAGTCCGCGAAGTCTGGCTCAGGCGACAAGGAACCCAGTGGTGAGAAGTCCGCGAAGTCTGGCTCAGGCGACAAGGAACCCAGTGGTGAGAAGTCCGCGAACTCTGGCTCAGGCGAAAACGACCCCCGTGGTGTGTAGTCCGCGAAGTCTGGCTCTGGCGACAAGGAACCCAGTGGTGAGAAGTCCGTGAAGTCTGGCTCAGGCGACAACGAACCTAGTGGCGAGAAGTCCGGGAAATCTGGCTCAGGCGACAAGGAACCCAGTCGCGAGAAGTCCGCGAAGTCTGGCTCAGGCGACAAGGAGACCCAGTGGTGAGAGGTCCGCGAAATCTGGCTCAGGCGACAAGGAACCAAGTGGGGAGAAGTCCGCGAACTCTGGCTCAGGCGACAAGGAACCCAGTGGTGAGAAGTCCGCGAAATCTGGCTCAGGCGACAAGGAACCCAGTGGTGAGAAGTCCGCGAAATCTGGCTCAGGCGACAAGGAACCCAGTGGTGAGAAGTCCGCGAAATCTGGCTCAGGCGACAAGGAACCCAGTGGTGAGAAGTCCGCGAAGTCTGGCTCAGGCGACCATGAACCCAGTGGTGAGTAGTCCGTGAAGTCTGGCTTAGGCGATAAAGAACCCAGTGGTGAGAAGTCCGCGAAGTCTGGCTCTGGCGACAAGGAACCCAGTGGTGAGAAGTCCGTGAAGTCTGGCTCAGGCGACAAGGAACCCAGTGGTGAGAAGTCCGCGAAATCTGGCTCAGGCGACAAGGAACCCAGTGGTGAGAAGTCCGCGAAATCTGGCTCAGGCGACAAGGAACCCAGTGGTGAGAAGTCCGTGAAGTCTGGCTCAGGCGACAAAAAACCTAGGGGCGAGAAGTCCGCGAAGTCTGGCTCAGGCGATAAAGAGAAGTCCGTGAAGTCTGGCTCAGGCGACAAGGAAACCACAGTCCAGAAGTCCGCGAAGTCTGGCTCAGGCGACAAAGACAAGGAGCCAAGTGGTGAAAAATCGGCGAAATCGGGCTCAGGCGACAAGGAACCCAGTGGTGAGAAGTCCGCGAAATCTGGCTCAGGCGACACGGCACCCAGTGGTGAGAAGTCCGTGACGTCTGGCTCAGGCGACAAAAAACCTATTCGCGAGAAGTCCGCGAAGTCTGGCTCAGGCGATAAAGAGAAGTCCGTGAAGTCTGGCTCAGGCGACAAGGAACCCAGTGGCGAGAAGTCCGCGAAGTCTGGCTCAGGCGACAAAGACAAGGAGCCAAGTGGTGAAAAATCGGCGAAATCGGGATCAAGCGACAAAGTCAAGGAGCCGAGCGGTGAAAAATCAGGCAAAGAACCAAGTGGCGAAAAATCAGGCGACAAGGACAAAGAACCCAGCGGTGAAAAATCGGCGAAATCGGGATCAGGCGACAAAGACAAGGAGCCGAGTGGTGAAAAATCGGCGAAATCGGGTTCAGGCGACAAAGACAAGGAGCCGAGCGGTGAAAAATCAGGCAAAGAACCAAGTGGCGAAAAGTCAGGCGACAAGGTCAAAGAACCCAGCGGTGAAAAATCGGCGAAATCGGGATCAGGCGACAAAGACAAGGAGCCCAGCGGTGAAAAATCAGGCAAAGAACCCAGTGGCGAAAAATCAGGTGACAAGGACAAAGAACCCAGCGGTGAAAAATCGGCGAAATCGGGATCAGGCGACAAAGACAAGGAGCCGAGCGGTGAAAAATCAGGCAAAGAACCAAGTGGCGAAAAATCAGGCGACAAGGAGAAAGAACCCAGCGGTGAAAAATCAGCGAAATCGGGTTCAGGCGACAAAGTCAAGGAGCCGAGCGGTGAAAAATCAGGCAAAGAACCAAGTGGCGAAAAGTCAGGCGACAAGGAGAAAGAACCCAGCGGTGAAAAATCAGCGAAATCGGGTTCAGGCGACAAAGACAAGGAGCCGAGTGGTGAAAAATCGGCGAAATCGGGTTCGGGCGACAAAGACAAGGAGCCGAGCGGTGAAAAATCAGGCAAAGAACCAAGTGGCGAAAAATCAGGTCACAAGGACAAAGAACCCAGCGGTGAAAAATCGGCGAAATCGGGATCAGGCGACAAAGACAAGGAGCCGAGCGGTGAAAAATCAGGCAAAGAACCAAGTGGCGAAAAATCAGGCGACAAGGACAAAGAACCCAGCGGTGAAAAATCGGCGAAATCGGGTTCAGGCGACAAAGACAAGGAGCCGAGCGGTGAAAAATCAGGCAAAGAACCAAGTGGCGAAAAGTCAGGCGACAAGGAGAAAGAACCCAGCGGTGAAAAATCGGCGAAATCGGGATCAGGCGACAAAGACAAGGAGCCGAGTGGTGAAAAATCGGCGAAATCGGGTTCAGGCGACAAAGACAAGGAGCCGAGCGGTGAAAAATCAGGCGAAGAACCAAGTGGCGAAAAATCAGGTCACAAGGACAAAGAACCCAGCGGTGAAAAATCGGCGAAATCGGGTTCAGGCGACAAAGACAAGGAGCCGAGCGGTGAAAAATCAGGCAAAGAACCAAGTGGCGAAAAATCAGGCGACAAGGACAAAGAACCCAGCGGTGAAAAATCGGCGAAATCGGGATTAGGCGACAAAGACAAGGAGCCGAGCGGTGAAAAATCAGGCAAAGAAATCGGGTAGAATCAGGTGACAAGGACAAAGAACCCAGCGGTGAAAAATCGGCGAAATCGGGATCAGGCGACAAAGACAAGGAGCCGAGCGGTGAAAAATCAGGCAAAGAACCAAGTGACGAAAAATCAGGCGACAAGGAGAAAGAACCCAGCGGTGACAAATCAGCGAAATCGGCTTCAGGCGACAAGCGTGGCGAAAGGCGAATGGTTGGCGAAGACAAGGAGCCGAGCGGTGAAAAATCGGAGAAAAGTCGGGAAAAATCAGGCGACAAAGACAAGGAGCCGAGTGGTGAAAAATCGGCGAAATCGGGTTCAGACGACAAAGACAAGGAACCGAGTGGTGAAAAATCGGCGAAGTCGGGTTCAGGCGACAAAGACAAGGAGCCGAGTGGTGAAAAATCGGCGAAATCGGGTTCAGACGACAAAGACAAGGAACCGAGTGGTGAAAAATCGGCGAAATCCGGATCAGGAGACAAAGACAAGGAGACGGGGGGGGTGGCGAGGAGCGAGTGGTGAAAAATCGGCGAAATCGGGTTCAGACGACAAAGACAAGGAACCGAGTGGTGAAAAGTCGGCGAAATCGGGATCAGGCGACAAAGACAAGGAGCCTAGCGGTGAAAAATCAGGCAAAGAACCAAGTGGCGAAAAATCAGGCGACAAGGACAAAGAACCCAGCGGTGAAAAATCGGCGAAATCGGGATCAGGCGACAAAGACAAGGAGCCGAGCGGTGAAAAATCAGGCAAAGAACCAAGTGGCGAAAAATCAGGCGAAAAGGACAAAGAACCCAGTGGCGAAAAGTCAGGTGATAAGGACAAAGAACCCAGCGGTGAAAAATCGGCGAAATCGGGTTCAGGCGACAAAGACAAGGAACCAAGTGGTGAAAAGTCTGGCGATAAAGACAAAGAACTGAGTGGTGAAAAATCAGGCAAAGAACCAAGTGGTGAAAAGTCAGGTGACAAAGAGCCAAGCGGTGAAAAGTCTGGACCAGTGGAAGCGTCACCGGAAGCTCCAACGGAAGAGTCAGCAGCTGAAGAAGGATCTGTTGAAGATGAATCAGAGCAAGAGGCAGAACCAGCAACTCCTGAAAGTGTGGAACCCTCACCGGAAGCTCCAGCCCAAGCACCAGCGTCTGAAGAAGGACCTGTAGAAGGGGAACCAGAACCGGTGGCAGAACCATCTAGTTCTATGGTGGTGGAAGCATCACCGGAAGTTCCAGTAGAAGCACCAGTACCTGTGGAAGAACCTGTTGAGAAACCTGGAGAAGAAGCGCTGGATAGTCCTCAAAATGTGGAAGCATCACCGGAAGCAGCTGCGGAAGAGCCAGCTCCTGAGGACGAGCCTGTTGAAGCTGGTCCAGAAAGTGTGCCTAAGTCAGAGAAACCAAGCAAGAGTGCGCCGATATTCCCCACCATTGATGTCGGCAGTGCCGAAGACGTGTCGGCACGTCCAGGACAACCAGGTGTGTCTCTAAGACAGCGCTCACAGCACAAGAGCTTTTACATCAAAGCCACTGGCCAAATCTTTCAGACGTAAATGAGTGCGTGAATGGCACAGCTGACTGTACGGCGAACGAATTCTGCGTTGACGAGGACGAAGGCTACAGTTGCTTCTGTCGCCCGGGTTTCGCTCGCGATTTGCGTAGCTTCACTTGCGAAGGTTCTTTTGCAAATCTTCTTTTCGTGTTGTTTTCGATAACTAACTCTCACTCCATTTCAGCTATTGCGTGCACCTGCGAATAAACTGGCACAATTTGCGAGCAACAGACAACATGTGAAAGTGCTTGGGCAAACTATTTGTGGTTTTGTTTGGGTGGTCGTTGTCTTAGAACTACCATGGCACCCTGAATATCGTTGTGAGCATTCTTATTGTGCATATCAGATGGTAAAAAAATCCGGCATTACGCACGTCGATGTAGGTGTAGAGTTATACGTATTCCAAAGCCTGGTATCAGCAACCAATACGTAGAAAGACAGCAACTGGTAAAAACACTGTCATCTGCAAAGGGCTGAGTTGGGTTGGGCAAAACCACGCCTACCTCCTAGATGGCTAGCGGGGAACGCCACCAAACCCCGTACCGAACTTATATCGCCTTTAGGGCTCAGCCCTACCGGGGAGACGTCAGCTACATAGCTTGTCCACCTTATCACGTTTCTCATATGCGACCAAGAGTTGACTAGAAAGGTGCTGTTCAACTGCCTCAGCCTACGAATAATGCAACACAGGCTGCTCTAAATGCCGCTGCAACCTATCAATCAGACATATTTTGGTAATCCGTGGAATCGTCCGACTCAGATGGCAGCTTAATTTACCTGAATCACCGTCGTCCGAGCTTATCGATGACGAGCCCGGCCCGAAGGCAGCTTTTTCAATTAACGGCCGTTCCAAAGAACAAATTTTGGGAGCCGCCGGTTTCGTAATGGACAATAATGCCGAGCACAACACCAAGACTGATCCTTCATAGACACACAGCAAAGCAGCACTTGCCCTGAGGCAATTTAACAAATTCCTCAGCTGAATCATTTTGCCAAGTTTCGTTGGTACCAGTTTCAATCCAGACGGCAAATGTTCGATTTCTTCGACCATTTCAATCAGTTGCCAGAAGAAGGCGTTTCCAATCATGACTTGTGGATTAGACACGTTGTCTCACTTTCCGAGACGTCGGTTGCGAATTCATCCTTCCTTGATCGCAGGAAACGCTGGTCGAACTTTGTCAATTCTAGCATTTGTCCTTCATGCGTGATTTTTGGCACAGTGAAACACCTCAGTTTGAACAGCGAATTTTCAGCCGAATTCTACATAAGTCGAGCATATCGCGAGTTGCGTACAATTGTTGGATCGTCACTTGCAATGCTGTTCACAGGCAGGTCTGGTTCAGATAATGTCTTCAATTGCAGTACATTTGCCTGTGGGTCGGTGAACGCACATGAATTTCACCCAAAGTGTTGGTACATAATGTATACATACATATAAGCCGATCGTAATTGGGATCCCGTGCGAGCCGCGCGTTTCCTACGCTCCCTCTGCGCGCGGTTCGGCGTGCATAATTCACGAAACTCGATTGCGACTGTTCAAAAATGTCGGTGTTCAATTTCGTGTGAAAATGCACGTACAATGCCGGTACATATGCAGTTGAAGTTTTGTCAGCCTCCTTGCTTGTCGAAAAAATGTGTCTCGGTTCATTCACTCTTGCTGACTGTTGAGATTACGCAGTGTTGTGCTTCCGATGCAAAAAATTAGTTTATGAACAGTCCTGATTCCAAAAGGTGTGAGTGAGTGCCCTAAACAAACTGTGCATCGTGGGCCGCTACCAGACAGGTTTTTAATCCAGCCCTGTCAGCAAAGCAACATGAAGCTTTCATGGCACACTGCCATCAAACATCACACGCAAAAAAGTAGACCTATGGCACATGCACACGCTCATATTCTAACAGGACCAAGCAAGCGTGCAGTCGTTGAAATCACAGAGGCTAATCAAAAAGCCAATTCTCATTTTGTTTCAAAAATGCAGTCCATTCTGGTATTGAAATAAACTTGTGATCCGTGTTCAGTTCGTCAGTGCCACCACGGTACTCCATGTAGGCAATATCGATCAATTGGCACAAATGTTTGTATGTGTAGTCGCGCAGATAATTGGGAAAGATTTCCACAACTTTGCTGCTGCTGCGAAGCCACAGAGCATGAACGAGTCCTAAACGCACGATGTGCAATGTATATTCATAGATGTTTTTCGGCCTATAAAAACCTTGTTTGAACACACCGGCCCCGTGCATCCCGATCAAGACATCAGCACCGCGAATCAACTTCATTTGACTGTGAAACGGCATTCTATCGGAGAACACGTGCACCTTTGCAGTGACATTCTTTCGGAATTCGTTGGTGATATCTGAAACTAGTTTTCTGGATTGTTTACAAGCCAGAATCCTCGAGCCCAAATCAACTCAATTGAGATTTTCATTTTAAATCTGAACCACTGACCAGCTAGTTGTCTGTCGTTGATCAACTGCCTATCCACTTGTCGGTCACCGATTGTGCGTCGACCGATAAAGACCACCGAAATCTGCTGTCGTTCATTCCAATTCGGTGGCGTTTGTTGAAAATTAAATCGGTCCAGAACGTGCTCTTTGAATTGCTGAATCAACGCTGACCCGCTGCAAGACCGATTGTCTTGTCGCCCGAGCTCGATCGGACTGACGAATTCCGATGGGACGAACAACGCTTTGCGAACGAACACCTTCTTCTTCCTCCACTGATGTGCGTTGACTGCTGCCACTGTCGGCGAAATTACCTGTTTAAAAAAATGAAAGATTTCAAACCTTGCGGTTTCCAAGTTTAGTCGATTTCCATCTCGTAAAAAATCCCTTCCCTTGTTTTACCTGTTTCAGCATTTCCAGCGTTGCCTGTTCCTTACCGCACACAGGACAGCCGTCGTCCAGCACCAACAGTCTGGCTTGCTCGGAATGCCAGCCGAAAATCTGCAAGATGCGAATATAGACAACACGTACTGTAAGCCTGCTGCCAAGTTCAAAAAATAGCTAATGCTTAAGCCAATGAACGGTTCGGACAAGCGGACTAAAAAATCGCTGGGTCGAAACACCTTTTTGCAACTCAACTTCATGCTAATCCACGCGTTGAGAGCCAGCGACAACATGAAGTACGGATTGTGATCGTTAGCACGACTGATAATGACGAGGTTTTGTTCGTAGATCACCCTTGATTGTCGATACAAGTCGACAATATTCTTCGAAAAAACGAAGCGATGCAAAGTGCTGTTTGTTGGTTTGGAGTCAAGAGTTTTGGAACGGTGAAGCATTGGGAACAATTCCGACGCTGCAATTATAGCGCTGTATGATCGTTTCATGCACCCAGAATTTATTTGCTTGCGGTTGATGTATTGCAAGTTCAACAGACAATTGGTATGCACCCCGACCGCATCAAACCGACCATCCATGGCGAACCGACTTTCGCAAGCAACGTGCAATTGGTTAGGCTGGAGCACCAATCTGGGATCATGTCTCGGTCCGTCGAATGCTTGAATCGCGATCGGTGCACGGGCGCGAGGAAATGTCTTGCTGAGGGGAAAATTATTGTTCTAACCACGATAGCACCGCTCTGTTATTTCGTAGGTAATGCACTGTAAGTTTAGAACTCTCTCCAAACCTGTAATCAAACTGGATGTTTTTTACCAGCAGCCCTTTGAACTGCGGATAGTTGCTGTATGCGAAGAAGTGCAGATTTCCATCACAATGCGTTCGATGGTCGTACGAGGCAATGTTCAACCATTGCTGGTCTGATGCCAATTCGCACATATTTATCGGTTGCTGATTACCTTCACTCGGTTTCACTACATTATTGTCATCTTGTTCGTTATAGCTTATGATTTCGAGTAAGTTTAGCACCAGAACAGCACACAAAAATGTGGCGCACGCTCGCTTGCCGGGAAATGTTAATTTAGAGCCCATTTGACGTTCTGTACGATTGCTCCAACTTCGTTCGTCTTTGGTACTGCTGCCAGCCTTAGCAAGTGCATGTTTCCACAAATCGATTGCAATTGTATACCATATGGACTTTATTGTCTTCGGAATACAAAACAAAAGTGTGACAATGCACACAGGAAAAGACCAACGTGCATGCAGTATTCTACACATAAAGCTTTTTCAATGATACATTGAGAGCCAGTCCCAGACAACCAGGTGCTCATCATGAAAATATTACAAGGAAGGAATAAATGCAAAATTGCTTCGATACTATACCAAATAATAAGTTGTTACACTATTCACTTGCACATTTGCTAAATCACAGGAAAGTAGTAGAAATGACCGTTTTTGTTAAGTTTTCGAGGTCTAAACAGGGTGGGTTAGAACTCTCATCAACTTTTTTCGATACCGGGAACGGGAATATGATAAATGCTCCAAAACATCGATTTCCAAGATCAAACTGTACATACATAACAAAGCTGTACGAGCGTGTGAAAACGTAGAGAGGAGGGAAGAAGCAAGAGGAGGAAGCAGCAAGAAACAGCAACAAAACATACAAACATTTTGATACTTCTTGGAATCGTATGGCACCTAACAAAATCGTTCAAGAGTTAGGAGAAAAGCCCGAAGCGAGCAGAAACATCTGCCAGTTAACAAGTCTCAAATGCCAGATTGTCGTGCTCAATCACCAGAGCTGAACGTTTCTGTTTCCTCAAGCTCGATTTCGTTGGGGTTGACGCAGCGCTGATGTTGGGTTCGCTGAAGAACTCTGTCTCACCGACCACCCTTGTTAATCGTTCGGTTGAGTCGCTGGCAATCTTGTTGTTGGATAACGTCGCGTTCAGGGTAGTTGTCTGAAAATGCAACTCTTTGTAGTGACTGATCACCTTTATAATGAAACTTGGATATGTTATTTTGGACTCTAAATCTGCCACGAATCCGCTGTTTACCATGAGCGGAGATGACGTGCGTATCCAAATCATGACCCTAACAAAAGGAACAAATTGAACATTAAACTTACATTCACAACCGAGTTATTTTCCGAATCCGACACCTGAGCCGACTCGGTTGTGATTGAGTCCGATGAAGGATTGTTATTCGAATCACCAACCGTTGTTGTTGGACTGGAAAGAGTGACAAGTGATGAACTCAGAACGATCAGAAACTGAAATTGGTATTAAACCGATCCGAATAACAAGACTCACGATTCGAGCATTTCACGTTCGCCAGGTGGATCCGAGTTGATGCTCATTTCACCCGACGACCGGCTGCCTGCGACTGACATCGACTCCGGGGGCACTGTCCAGCTGTGTGGTCGCTCCATACGACGAGTGACCACCGCAGGTGATTCGTCTGCAATTGAATACGGTAAGTGGGTTGTACGGTAGGATGTAGAACTAAGAAGTACCTTTGAACGCGATGATCTGTTGCAGCTTTGTCACCCAGTCAGCACGCGTCTGCATATCAACTGGCTGTAGCGTGTAGATTTCCTGTCGTGTCGTGCTCCAAAGCTCAAACTTGAGTGGTTGGCCTTTCACGGAGTCCATCAGTCCCAGACTTGATACCTAAATCATGCAAATTGAAATTTTTGGATTTAATTACCATTAATATACTTTTGGGTTTCAATTATGGTAACGGTGCGTATGACACGGCCAAATTTTAAGTGTGTTCGGCATGTTCGGTTCCTTTTGGGCTACGCCTGCCCACAACTAAACCAGAGCCTGTTAAGCCTGAGCTCAAACGAAGCATATGCAAGAAATTTGACGTCAGTCTGTGCCCAAAGTAAAACAGTGTAGCGCGGTCAACCTACATTATTTGTTCACCAACCGGTGCGTCCATCTTGTACTCGTACGCGTCACGTGACTGGGCCGCAGCCGTATGTGCTGGCGATTGTGGTTTGCGTTTGCAGAACAACAGCGCCTTTGCAAACAAGAACAGATGTCGTTGTTGCATCTTGCGACTGCGCGCTGTGGTTGGTTTCAGGCTCGGATTGCCCTTTGATGTCCAGACGTTGAATCGACCTTGCAGAAGCACGGCGCCCAAACTGTGCAAGTCACCCTGTATGAGGTTAGTGCGTAAATGTTGTAAGTGGCACAAGAAATGTTACTACCCTGCTTAATTCAAACCAGTCGCGTAAACAACACTGATCATATCCTATCTCGAATCAGATCTGACACTCTGATAGTGGCATAAGTGTCCGCCCACCCAATAAGCGAAAAGATTATACTAACCGGATATCCAACAATCTGTCCCTGATGCATACTGGCGTTGAGCTGCTGCAATCTATCCAGCATAGCAGCGAGTGCTTGACTCACATCCGCCTGACACGCTCGGGGACAGTGACGCTCCAACTCTTTGAGCAGCAATTGATATTTGGTGATTCGTTGCACCGGCTTGAGCAGATAGGCGCCCAGTGGTAGACGGTGGCCGGCGCGTTTCTGGCATTGCTACAACAATAACTAGTGACTGTTGGTTACTTGATTCTGTCGGTTTCTTCGAGCTAATGGTACAGTCGTTAACACAAATGGTCTACTGTGGCTGTCAACTCATAAGCATTCCTAGCTGAGCACGAGAAACAATACATGCGAGCTGACGACAAGCGTAGCCGGTCTGAGTTGACTATAGGCTTGATGTCCCAGCTCAAGTATATAGCTCACGATAGCCACAATAGCTGACAACCTTCAGAAGTTTACAGTCTGCAATAAATCTCAACACAACGACAGTTTGGCCCCTAACTTGTGGTTAGCCTTGTGATCACCACTCTGTACTGAATATTCTTCCCAGTGACCGAACACTGGGTCCACTTTCCTCACGCCAAAAAGTCGGTTATTTGTACCATAGCCAGCATGCCGTCAACTGAACACCAACCGAGAAGAATGCGTGCGTCACAGCAGCATGCTCCTGTCGTAACGCCTCCGACTTTGGTTTGTTCTGACAATACACATTGTACAAATCGAAATGTGCTGCGCGATCCAAGAAACATCTGGCGACTGCGGACGCGGCCGTCGCTGAATTATGGCTGGATGCCAATTCGATGTCTCGAACGAATACGCGCTCGTGGAATTCACAGATGCGTTCGATGTTGCCGAAAATCACTGCAATTGGAGGGACTTTGATAGACCGAATACCAGTGGTGTGGTTTATAGACTTTCCAGCAACTTTCCAGTTTTGGCGCTTTCATATGAGCATCTCCAGAGGAAGTTTCTTTCAATCATCCTTACAAACACCATCCAAAGGACGAAAAACGTTCAAATCAATACATCATAATAAATCAAACCTTACAGTCATATGTATATGCAGCTATAATGACCAAGAACGCAAAGTATTGCCAACCTGATGTTCCATGCATCCTGACACTGGCAGGCAACAACTCCCTCCCCCCATCATGTTCGAAAGGTCGTAGATAGTGGTCGACGATCTGGCGCAATTCCTCCACGTAGAATTGTTCGGTGTTGACCAGCTCGGCGATGACGTAATTGGATGTGTTGTGGTCGGCACCTATGAATAAATGCGCGTGAAACATCAAGTGTGATATACCTAGTATCTAGCAAACTTGGTGGTTGGATCGGCTGCTACGTAATTTCCATCAGCGATGTTGTTTACTTGTGCCTGGGATCATCTTTTACGGCAGTTGAAACCCGAAAGTATTACATGACACCAGCAAAATTTTTTGACAAAGTCGAAAAAATCCCGGCAGATCATCAGATCACCACGTTTGATACCGGCAATCTGAGCCCAAAATCATGCGGCCCTTCGTTTGAAAAAATTGCGTTGGCGAAGACTAACCCTTTTGTGGAATGTGACTGAAGACGTCGGCCTCGCTCGCGCTGGAATGCAGAATTTTGTTGAGGGGTACAGGTGACTGGGTGGCACTGCTGGTGCTCGGAGGAGATCGAGACACCGCGTCCGGACTCAGACTGGGACTCGGATTTGGGTCGACATCCGTGCTTGTGATGGTGGTTGGGATTGGGGTGGGTTTGGAGTTGCGACGGAGAACCGGCTGGGAATTCTGAAACGAAATGCTCGTGACTTTAATTTTGGAAAAAATATCGAAAAGCAAACATCGAAATACAGTGTACCCCACTATAGTGACCCTTGGCGTGGCGAAACACTGCTTGAAGTGGACCAGCAGGTTTGGTCACCGATTATAGTGACCGAAAGTCCAGGTTCTGACCCGATCATGTTACTCTAAAGAGGGTAGACTGCATCGATATGAAAAAATTTCGGCAAGCACCCACCGAATGCACAGGGGACGTTCGCATTGCGTGGTGTTTCTCAGGGCTGACCGCTTGTATGGGACGCTGCCTATCCCGTCCACTTACGGTTGCCCTTTCCAACATACGTTTGCGACATTGACATAGTCGTTTCACATCGTTGATACGTGCGGTCACCTGGATTGGGGATTTTTTGTTTGTTGAATTGTCGACAAAACAACCAAACATGCTGGTGACCTTGGCTGGTCACGTGAGTTTTTGCATCAGCGATATTTCGAGTCATATGACCAATTCAGATCCAATCCAATCACCAGGTTTGATACCTGCCATTGTGCCAGAAAGGTGGCACTGGTACAACAAAAGTTCGTGGCCAGCCTCAAACTTCTACCCAAATGTGTAACCTGATTCAGCAAGGTGGCCGTGTCAGTAGTGGTCAGCAACATTGCGTTTTCGAGGTCCGCATCCAATTGAAGCGTTTTCACATTCAGATTTTCCCCAGCTTCAATGATATCCGACAATTCCCCCAGTTGTTGTTTTGTGCTTCCACTCGTCGACGTAGCGCAATCGGTTGACGCGCCACCTATTGGCGACACGTCTGGTTGTTGTTGGAAATCAGAAGCCAGAAGATCGATACCGCGCTCGCACCAGTTGTTCGCCTGGAATTTATGGAAAAGTTGTGTTTTTCCTTTTTTTCTCACAAAATTCTTTCTCCATTCGCTTGTGGTATAGTAAATTTCTAATTTCGTTGCCTCATGCATTCTTACAGACGCAGGAAAACTCCCGTTCGAAGTCGAAGCAGGCAACAAGCTCAACACACAGCGAACAAGCCACGCAGCTGACACACACACAGCTTGTGTGACTGAAACATTCGAAACGCATACGAGCCAGCTGCGTGGCTTGTCGACTGTGTGTTGAGTATGTTGCCCGCCTCGACTTCGAACGGGAGTTTTCCTGCGCCTGCAAGAATGCATGAGGCAACGAAATTATAAATTTACTATACGAAACGAAACATCCGCCGGTTTGTGGATGGTAGGATATAATGGTTAGTCAGCACAGCGGTACCTACCGCTGCTGTGTTAATTCTAAACTACATACGCTTGAAAATGAAAACTGTATTTCTGATACATAAGAATATTTGAATTATTTGAGCGATTAGCAGCAGATGTTTTGATAGATACATGTTACAGTACATGTATTTTGATGACCTTCAAGTGCCCACAAGTGGCAGCTGGATCTAACTGTTTTTACGCGCCAAGCGGCTTTGAAAGAACAGAAAATATTTAGCTAAAGATGTGCAAAACAATATATACAATTTTAAGTGGGGTTACACAACAACCTGTTTTCTGCTGTTGAACTTTTCACTTCTGCAACAGCTGAGCTGCTGCGGGTGCAAACTGTGAACTGAAATCTCTCTGTCATCCAGAGGTAACAAACAGACTGCGATATATTTTGGATTTTGCTGTTGTGTAACGTAATACAGTGATCGTCTACATTACAGTGTAGCGATGTTACGTTTACTTGCGGCACATACAGTATGCAGCTCTAATTTCATATTGGAAATCGAAAACAACACAGATATGTACATACACCGTGTTTTTAGCAGTTAAACGGTGTCTGTCGAGCGATGCGCACGCAGAAAAAAAGTAAAAGTGCGTTTTCTCCAATTATGTACATGACAATCAATAAATTATGTGAACATTTTTGACCAAAATTAAACTTGATCGTTCTATTAGGTACAAAAGTAGCGAAAAACGTAAGGAGTTTAGATTCAGATTAGTGGATGAAAACTGTGTTGTCAATTATTTTGACAGATCCGATGACCGTTGTCATTTTGCACGGGTTGACTTTTGTGAACGAGCAGCGTATCAAATTCCAAAACGAAAGAAGTGTAACTAAATAACCAGATGACACACGCATTTGTATCAGCACAAGTCGAAGAAGTAAAAACATGATAAGAGCCGTTTATTCGACATGTGAAATAATGACATGGTGTTAGATTTCATTGGAGTAAAACTGCACGTGTCACGCGAAATGATGGGCGAAAAATCGGGGATAATGGTACTGAGTCCTGTGTCATTGCTTTCGCAGCATGAAATTTTACTGTTCTCTATTATGCCCTTGTTGCGCTGTTGTATTACTACATGTGAAAAGAAATTAAACTTGGAATTGGGCCAGGATAACAGCAATGAAATTTGTCCCAGAATTCGTTAATGATTGGAACGACTTCTGGAGCGAAGGTCAAATGTCGGAAAAACTGTGTGCCCGGTGCAAAGTGATATTATTTTAAACTGTGCGTTTAATTTCATTGGGTTATGCTTTGGTTTCGTCATTGACGTCAATAGTGACAAATTTAGAGTGGCTTACAGTCAAATCACTGAAAACGTGAGCTAATCTGAAGTTCGTTTCACGCACATGTACCCGGCATGTGCGAAACTGCTGTGCTTGGGGACAGGGACTTTAAAAAATGTTGGCTCTCACGTTGTTCTCTTTGTCCATCGCGTGCAAGTGAGTGGGGTCATATATCACGTTAGTCAGTTGTTTCTGTCAATCTATTGCGAACAAAAACTATTTTGTTGAATATGAACACGTTCTGCATCAAGCAAGTGTTCCACACCAAAAGGGGCCACCCGCGCATATCTAACATCTGTCCGCGTTTTACCATAGGTGAGCGATCACAAAAACAAGGAATGATGTCTCTGATGCTCCACAAAGAGCGTGGGTTATAAATTCAAAGAATTGAAAAAGTAATGCGTTCGTGTGCAGTGAAGCAGTGCTATGAGATGCTGTTTCGAGTGTAAAAAATCTCTAACGGTATCTGTCTTCAACAATCAAATACATGTGCTCTCTTCATGGTGAATCTCTCTGAAACACCAATTTCGTCTCCAAAACGTCAAACATGTCATTATGAAAAGGTGTACACTGTACCTTCTTCAAACAAAAATAAAAGAACTCCAAAATTAAAACCAAGAGAAAATCACCGTACCGCTTTGATCTGGGCATGCATGTCCTTGCTGAGCGTCAGCACATCAGTCCTTCGTTGCATTGCCTGTCTCAACGCTTCACCCATTCGCCTCAGCTCATCACATTTCGGCAACAGACTGCCCGACAGTTCCACGTCGCTGCCTTCGATTAGTTCGAGACCGCGATCGCGCAATTCCGATGCCGCTGTCACGTCCTCCTAAAATATTTATTGTATAGTTTCACAATGGTTGTGAAACATCAGCTTGAGTGCTGATTCACCACAGAAGATACTGTGTTGAATTGTTCCACGTTCATGTCCTATCTGTGTGCCATTAGATTCAACCAGGGTAAAAATCGGTGAACGTCTGAGGGAATGACTTCTGCGCTGGCTGTAATTACTGCCAAAATGTCTCAAAATGTTTGTTATGCCGAAAATATCACGTGACCACTATCGGACTGGACCGGAACCCGTTCGATACCGACCTACATGTACATATGCATTATGTCGAATGTGAAAGGTTTCCATAGTCAACGCCATTAAAGTTTTCGAGAGCTTCACGAAGTGAAACATCGCTAACCATAGCACCGCCCACGTACTCAGCGTGTGTTTGCGCGAGACTCTCGGCTTTCTCGACACAGTCGCCGACCTCGCGATGTTCCTCCAGGTAAATCATGTGACGCGCAAAGTTGGATTGTAGCTGCAAATGCAATACGTTTTGTTTTGCTGTCTTATTATGGCTTCACACTTATTTTGATTTACCTACATACATTACAACCAATGACACCGTCATCACGTCCAAAGCTGGTCGAAAGCTATACATAGGTATGTACTGCATGTGCGACTTTTGAGAGGAGCCCAACAGATAAAGAAGGTAACAAACAGCTATAATAAGAAAAGAGACAGCTCGAACAAAGAACCCGAAATCTGACCTTGACAGCTCAACAAATTATCCAGAAAAAACTGTTTTGTGCGTTCCAGTTTCTGTTTGAGACAGAATGGGCCTGAGTTTGACGTCACTCGTCTATGGCGACCACAAAGGATAGAAAGGACACTTGACACAGAAAAAGTTTGGTGCTCCAGTGTCCACAGCTCACTGTCATGTCTCTTGAGAATGTACAAATGCTAGCCATCTCCACGGTATGTATGTTTTTCAATAAACCCGCGTCATCCAATTTTGATTACGCCGCAGATGTGGGGCTGTTTTTGTGGGCTTGCACGTATATGTACAGTATGTGCAATCAGAGCGCGTCTGCTGGAAATCAAGTTTCTACCATACTGAAGTTTACATATCGTATAGTCCAGCCACGTGCTCATGAGACGACTATTTTTAAAGCTTGCTTGGCCAGATTCAAAAATGCGAAGGTTACACGGGTTGTCGCAAAGAAAAGAAAGAGATTGGGCCGAGAGACATGATGACAAGTTCTACAGTATAATAGCTGGCTGACCTCAATTTGTTGCGTGCTTACGCGAACAGCAGCGTCGTTCAACACACAAATGTTTTTGGAGTCAAAAGGGAATTTACGCACCGAGGTGGAGAGCGTGTTTTTAAAAAATACATGCGTTTCTCTTTCTTTCATTTCCGAAATACGTGGAACCGGAACATTATTGAATCCGTACAAGTCAACTTCAAAATAAGTCGTCTCATGAGTTCGTGGCTGGACTATTATGGGTCATCAACCATAGAAAGCAGGCCATCGAAATTAGATCAAGTCAGACAATCAGGCATACCGTTATGCCGTATGACATAGGGTTACAGAGCACGCGATTCCAAGCACATCTTATTGAACTGGATAGACCAAAATTGGGCATGCGTGCCCGAAAAACAGTCAAGTGGCAAAGCTGTTTTGGATCAATGTCAATAGAGCTTGTGGGGCGCAACTGCACTTGCGCGTATCTGACACAAAATGGCCGTAAATATGGCGCTCCATGCCTTAACTTTTTTTAGTTCTTGGGGTCAAACTGATAAGATTTACTGTGTAGTTGGACAAGTGGGTTTGCTTGGGTACCCCATAACTGGACTGTACGACGGCGGAAACATTTTTTGCACCGCCGGACGGTCGCGAAGCGCCTCGGCATCTATACTTACTGCTCCTATCCCGTCGCGGCCCATTTTGCAAAAAGTTATAGAAATTCGACGAGGGAGTGAGTTTTTGCCTATGACTGAACCTCTAAGTGCAGACTAAAATGGCATAAAAGTGGCGCCTTTGCTTGACGCGCAATTTACCAGCAAAAGTCCGACTGTCTGCTTATTCCATGCGCTCTGAACACAAAAACTGAGTTTAAGCTGAGCGGCCGACGTTGCAATTTTGCTGCTTGAGTAAGCGCGGGACACGGTACGTACCACAGTGTTTCCTCTGTGGCTTGGCTCGCGCGGGAAGCCAGTACACAGACACCGAGCTATTTTTTCTATTGATGCCCACGGTAAGTAACCCAGTACTACAGTAGGTGGCGTATGAAGCCTCACAGGAGCCGTCACTACCCATGTATAATGATGTATACAGTATCCATGTACATAAACTGCCTTAGCGATAAACTAACGAAGCGTGGACAAGCTGTGGGCACCTTTGTACCTACTGATAAACGTCACGGTTATAGGTACACTACATGTCGGTACAACAGCATGTGCCACGATCCGCTTAACCTGTCCCCATAGATCACATCGCAATCTGTCATGTCATGTTTTATGACGCCTCAAAATATCAGAAGGACGTTGTGATATGACGCAGTACAGCTTATAATGAATGAAGTTTTTCGAGCAGAATTGGACGCATGCACATGAATTACTTCATTTACGAACACACTGAACAGATCAGGGAATGCACAGCATGATTGAATGTCGGCGTCGCAAACAGGAACAAAATTTACATGACTTTGTCTGGTGAAAGATTTCATTTATATGATATCATGTGCACTATTATCTCTTTTCCTTCACTTACTCACAGCTGAGATATGAAAAGCATTAAAGGTCACATTAATGAATGATAAACACCTCGATCTTAACTCAGCCAGTGAGTGCTCAAGGAAAACTCGTGATTCAAGGCGGTTGCCTGGAACCATTAATCAGCAACTGTTTTTGTTTTCACCGTCATTAATGATAATGACTGATAAACAGCTCTCATGTTTTCCAGCTGCTGTCTGGAGGCCATATCCCACCTCACGTACCCCCCGCCCCCCCCCGCCCCCCCCCCCCCCCCGCGCCCCCATGTATTTGATGTAAAACGAGTTGTGTGCGGTAAAACGGCCAAATTACAGGGTGTGTTTTAAGTTTCGGCGGGAAAATATGCGCACCCCGCGCCCCTTTTCTACTGTAGCCTGCCTGGCTGGCGCTGTTCAGTCTGCATATAAGTGAGAGCCCCAATTGCCCCCCTATTCCCATCACCCCCACCCAGGTAGCACGGATGTGTGCTGCGTGTAGAACTGCTGCGCATCCTACAAGCGCCCGTCTCGGAGCCGGCTAGACCTAGGTTGCGTGCATCCCCCTTTTCCGTTAATATTTACGATACCGCAACATTTATGAACACACCTTCATTCATACAGTAGTTAAGTTACAGTCAGCTAAGCTTTAACAAACTATAGCTATAGTTAATGTTTTCTTACACATAAATTTTATAAACTTTTCCTGTATACATTTATGAACCCAGCTTCATTCAGGACAGATGGCTAAGTTACAGTTAGCTAAGTTACAGTTAACGTTTTTTATTCATGAACTTCGCGTGTGGACATTTATGAACGCACCTTCATTCACAACAGGTAGGTAAGTTACAGTTACCGTTAAACAATTCATAGTTACGGTTTTTTTTTACATATAACATTTATAAACTTTTCGTGTAAACATTTATGAACGCACCTTCATTCACAACAGGTAGGTAAGTTATACATAGTTAGCGGTAAACAATTTATAGTTAACGTTTTTTTACATGTAACATTTATGAACTTTTCGTGTAAACATTTATGAACGCAGCTTCATTCGGAACCGGTCGGTAAGTTACAGTTAATGTTTTTTGGTACACAATATTTATAAACTTGATATTATGTATTTTTACTTACATTCAACATTTACCAACAACAGCGTTCCTTACAGAATTACCACACCACACGGCATTGGCTCAGTTAGTGTTTACGTTTGCGAAACGTTTCACATTAGTTTCTTCACATACGTTTCGCAAACGTAAACACTAACTGAGCCAATGCCGTGTGGTGTGGTAATTCTGTAAGGAACGCTGTTGTTGGTAAATGTTGAATGTAAGTAAAAATACATAATATCAAGTTTATAAATATTGTGTACCAAAAAACATTAACTGTAACTTACCGACCGGTTCCGAATGAAGCTGCGTTCATAAATGTTTACACGAAAAGTTCATAAATGTTACATGTAAAAAAACGTTAACTATAAATTGTTTACCGCTAACTATGTATAACTTACCTACCTGTTGTGAATGAAGGTGCGTTCATAAATGTTTACACGAAAAGTTTATAAATGTTATATGTAAAAAAACCGTAACTATAAATTGTTTAACGGTAACTGTAACTTACCTACCTGTTGTGAATGAAGGTGCGTTCATAAATGTCCACACGCGAAGTTCATGAATAAAAAACGTTAACTGTAACTTAGCTAACTGTAACTTAGCCATCTGTCCTGAATGAAGCTGGGTTCATAAATGTATACAGGAAAAGTTTATAAAATTTATGTGTAAGAAAACATTAACTATAGCTATAGTTTGTTAAAGCTTAGCTGACTGTAACTTAACTACTGTATGAATGAAGGTGTGTTCATAAATGTTGCGGTATCGTAAATATTAACGGAAAAGGGGGATGCACGCAACCTAGGTCTAGCCGGCTCCGAGACGGGCGCTTGTAGGATGCGCAGCAGTTCTACACGCAGCACACATCCGTGCTATTGGTCGCACAATGACTATATAAGAATTGGTCAAATTTTTTTCCTGAATCGCGAAGAGGGAAAGTGACGGGGCAATGACGTTGCGTTGCGTGATCGCACACAAAGTATGTAGTAAAGAGAATGTTTCAGACCAGCGGCAACGTGGTTGATCTGCTAGATTATTTTTAGCTGAAAATGTTTTGTCAAAAATACAAGTAGCATAGTGGTTAAGGTTGAACCTGAAGATCAGGGTAGATGAATTCTGATTTAGTCATTGTGCGACCAATACCTGGGTGGGGGTGATGGGAATTGGGGGGCAATTGGGGCTCTCACTTATATGCAGACTGAACAGCGCCAGCCAGGCAGGCTACAGTAGAAAAGGGGCGCGGGGTGCGCATATTTTCCCGCCGAAACTTAAAGCGGGAGTCCAGGCAGTAAGGTCCGGTCACCAAACTTGCTGAAAACTTCAGATACGTTTGTCGCAATTCATGTGAATATAGTGCAGTTTATATGAAATCGCTAGCCTCAGTATCGACCGAGAACGATATCATCAAAGGTACCAACCCAGGAGTATAAAATATTCCGGACCAGCTGCCCAAAAACGACATTCATAACGTGTAAAGATAGGGCAGCAATCTCTTTTTATTCGCCGGGTTACGGTAGCACAGCCCAAACCAGCGTGGTCATCAACGTTTTGTTCCCCAAATGTTGGTGCGCTTATTTACTGATGGTGAGTTGGCACGTGTGAAACATTCTTTTACCCAGTGCAGTTCTGAAACTACCGTAACCCAGCGAATAAAAAGAGATTGGTGACGTATCTTCACACGCTATACATGTCATTTTTGGGCAGCTGGTCCGAAATTTATTTTGTTCCCGAGTTAGTACCTTTGACGACGCTGTTCTCGGCCGATACTGCTTCAATTAAAGTTCTGTAAATTGACTTGTGTTGAGATTAATGTCGACTATAACCTGTGAAAAGTTGAACAAGTTTGGCGCAGTGCCCCCACTGCCTGGACCCCCGCTTTAAAACACACCCTGTAATTTGGCCGTTTTACCGCACACAACTCGTTTTACATCAAATACATGGGGGCACGGGGGGGGCGCGGGGGGGCGCGGGGCGGCGCGGGGGGGGGCGTGAGGTGGGATATGGCCGTCTGGAGAGGGAGTGGGCACAATAACATCCATAAGATAGTATTATCCTAAGGTTGTGAGAAGCCAATATAATTGGGTGTCTACATCAGCTGATGTTTGAGATGCAAGACGTCATTATTTATCAAAACAAATTGCAATGTACATCCTCTTTATACTGGCATCATTATGGACCCGGAACTAGAGTGGGGTGTGGATGCTAAATTCGGAACCAAACTTTCGGCGGTCACCCCATAGAGAGCGTTTCACAACAAGCCGGGTCGTGTCATGCCAGCGGAGCAAAAACATCACTTGCCTTTCTAAATTCATCCTCGAAGCGTCGCAACTGCAAACATTGCACCAATCGCTTCTCGTGTCGCTGCCAGAATCGATCGAAACTGCGCTCGGTTTCGTCCAATTGAATCAACATGCGTTCAATTGCCGTCACGTTGTGCAGACTGGAATGGGCGGGAACTTGAAAATATTTGTGAAAAGTAAACATTGATTAAACCGTAACATTTGCAGATAAAAATCAGCTTCATATGTACAGTACCTATACTTTGTTTGACATAATCATGTTTTCTACTCATGACTGTGCACTTAATACCGTGCTAAATTTGGCAAAAAACGGGTTGGCTCTCACAGTGTGGTTAGCAGCATCTGTGCATATCTTTGTTTGATTTGCCATTCCCCTCAAAAAAAATAGCTTGAAATTTTTAAACACATCAAATCGGCAAATTTTCACCTTCAATCTATCAGAAATATAAACATACCGTGTTGGACTGAGTTGTTCAGCATTCGGTTTCTGCTCGGCTTGGCGAATGTTTTTCAGCAGCGACAGACCCTTTCGAACAGCGATACGAAAGTCTTCCTGCAAAATCAGGCGCAAACTTACAGATTGAAACATCAGGGTGTCTAGTAAATCAGTCACCTTTCCAAACGTATACGTCGTGAATCGTTGCGGACTACGACCGAAGCAGCAAAAGCAGAATACCATTGTTCAGGTTATTTTGTTCGATTAACGTTTTGTTATTTCGGTTCACTGATCATATTCTCTGATTGAATAAAATGCAAAACTCCGCACGAACCTCAGAAAAGCATGAAACGCTCTAAATACATGAAATGAACAGGGACCGTCAGTCTCAGGCAGCTTGAGAGTTTCCCAATTGAGAAACCAGAAAAAGAGAATTGAGTTGAGCAGAATTCAATGGTTTTTTTGGATACTCCTCTCCCCAGCTGCAAAACCGTATGCATAAGAAATGAGGGAATTGTTCGATCGGTTGCTAACATCAGAGAGAGCCCCTGCCGTCCAGAAAACTTTATCAGGTACGTCCTGTAAATTGAGTATCTTACGGTTACCTTTCAAGACTGCCTTTCATAACAAGGCTATGAGCAAAGCTAGTGAAATAACAGGCCATACGCAAGCGTTGATAAAATCTTTAGAACAGGAAAAGAGCGTCTTTTATACGCCCTTTGAAATAAACCGATAAGGGAACGCCCTGCAAAGCGTATTGCGTCGTAATTCAGTCCAAAATTGAATAGAGGTGGGTCGGCGGCTGGGTGCAAGTTTAGTACAGTACGAAAAGAAAGACAAACAAACATAATGGGGTTTGTTATTTATGAACCGTCGTCTACACACATCGGGTAAAATCGCGCAAAGGAGAATTTATCAGGGCAAGACTGGATTAGCCCCTCAATTCAAAAAACTTGTGCCCAAAATCAGCGAATAATCAGCGTAAAATAATTGACATGGCGAAAAAAATTCCTCTGTTCCCACAAATTTTTCTGATTGCTGTAATTTCACCGTATGATTGCCGTTGTAAAAAAAGGTCTATTTTGTTTGGCATAAGTTTTGACAAAACGAAAAGGTAATCTTTTGTTGTCGTTGCGTTTGAGAAAAGATCACAACAAAAACAAAATATCCAATCATGAGAGCGTGCGCGTCTTCCATTGATGCTTATCCACATGACCTTGATTTCAGCCCAAGGTAATCTTATGTAAGATACGCAAGTTTGATAGGATTGAAGATTTAGGTGTGCTTTGTGCGGTAACTCATCCTTAAATTTTGGGTACCTATAAAGCACACGTGTATGAAACATCACTGACACACTTAGCGCACCCATCAAATGTCCTTAAAAGTACCAAACTTCCGCCATACGTCTGCCCCCCGGAACAATCAATCCTGCTCTGGGTATGACGTATTATCAACAATTCTTGATTCTCGATCTTGCAACCCAAAACCTGTGTGTGCGTGCGTGTTTTACTGAGTTTCGGGTTTTATGGAGCGAATAATTTTCGTGGCATGCGTTTTGGAGGCTAATCTAATTTCACGGACGTATGCGCTTTATAGGCGGGATCGGGACGAGTGTTCACATGACTTTCCCGCAATTTCCAAATCGTGGGAGGTTGAGCGAAAAGCGACTCATATCACGACATGGTGAAAAGTGACAACAATAACGTGTAGTGCTATTTCGATTTCTGGTGTTGTGAAACTCTGGCAACAAATGTCTGGGAGCTGAGTGGGCAAATTACACAATATTGGTGGAAAAAGTTCGAACACACATCTCAACAGCGGGTTACTCAAAACCGTGTTTTCATCCATCGATAAAGTATCATCTGAATCAAGCAAGCAGACGTTTTTGCAAGACCATCATTTCTCTTCACCCACCTTTATCGCCTCCTTCTCAGTGCGTTGTGTGTCGAGCACATGCGACGTTGTCTCAGCATCGTTTGGCAGTTCGGTTTCTTTCAAACATCGACTGAATTCGTCCAGTGAACTCGCGATCACCGCTGCACTGGCCTTCATTCTTTCTATGTCCTGTAGAATGTTGGGTTTTGTGAAACATCATGCTGTGATCCTGATAAGCCTGTATTCGAAGCTGTATCAAGTTTGAAGGCAAACAACGACCACCGACGGTCGAAACCAGGTCGAAGTCAAAAGGCAAATTTTGAGCTCTACTTTCCATGAGGTAAAAGTTGTTTGTTCGATATGCTTGAACAATTATTAACACTGGCTAAAATTAGGGCTTTAACTTTATGCCCACATTTTTGAAAAAAAGTGTGTTTCATTGGTGTAAGATCCGTCAACCAACCATGCGATGTTGCACCCACTCCAAGTGGCTGTATGTCAACGATCCACCCAAATCGACTGTCAATTGATCTCTCGCAATCCAATGTTGCAAATCCAGCGGAGACTGACAAACGACCACCTGAAGATATAAATGAGTTTATTCAGGAAAAAATGAAAAAATGTCAGAAAAAATGTTTCACGCACCTGGAAACTGCACGAATCCAATATGGATCGGTAACCGACCTCGAGCGCTCGCTGCAGCACACCTTCTGGCTTGAGAATAAACACCACACGAATGGAGCACGGGAAATAGTTCTGGAACAAGTTTTTAATGTTAGGAAAGTTTAGATTACTGAATACCAGAGCACAACAATGGTAATCATTGGCCAAGGCACAAGTGAAGTTGGTTTGCCGTGAGAAACCCCCACAAGAAAAGGCTGTCATGTTATATTACACAGACTGATTTGATTTGACGAGAGCACAGCTGAAAAGTTTGCTAATCGGATAAAGATCTTGGCATTTCACTGCATTTCTCAATTGTAATTTAATTTGCCTTTACCAAACACTAAGCTGAGAATTGCAGGAAAGTAAAAATCACTGGAACCGCCATATCAGCTACAAGTAAAGTTTTTCTTTGTCTGGACGGGAATGGAACTTAGCCAAGAGCCCACTGAGCTTCTGAATGCAATAGGAAGTACACATGCTTGAGCAACCGGCCAACCACGCGCGCCTGACACAAACAGCAATGAAGCTATAACTCTTGAGTGCCCCCTTTTCAGTCTCTGTTCTCTGTTTTGTGATATTGGTGTGGTGCCTAAAATTTCTCATGCCGCCCCTTTTACGGACTCACAAACCGAGTTTTTGGCGCTTCAGTTATTCGGAACTGCCAGCCAGAAAGAAAAGGCACCGGCTTTGTTTCACTCTGGGTTGAAAATAGAGGGATTCTGGGCTGGTCTATGTTTATCCAGTTGCCCTCCCCCAGCGCATCTCACGGGGCCGATTTCAGCAGGCAGAAATATAAATTTGATGAAGCACATTACTTCTGGGCGGATACGAAGTGCCTTTCAATATCTAGATACTGCACACGCAAATGCTTGAAAGGAACTTTTTGACTTACACAGTGTGGCACTTGTCAAACACACGCCTTACTGCGTTGCTGGTTATGACAGAAATGGAAGTTCCTACTCTATCACTGGCAGTGGCTACTAAATCAAACCGATGCATAACTTTGAATGAAGATAATAAAACAGGCAGATAGACGCTAAAACCATGGACAACCATTGGACAACAGGGAGAAAATATGCCAAAAACAGAAGTCTCCATGTAGCCCTTACCGACAAATGCAGCAACAGAGTGCGCACTGACGTCCATTTATCCAGCCTTCTATCAGCCACTATGACGTAGCCACGGTGGGAGTCCTCGAGCCTGCAAAATTTGTAGTAAACTATTTTTTTTGTTTTTTTGTAAATGAGGAGGAAAAGACATTGTGGACCAGCACAATAAATGTACTGCTAGACAACTATAATTTGCTACAGCCATGAGCATATTTCCAACACACCGAGATGGCGCGTTGCGTTCTTTGGAATCCACAGGATCCTACTACCAGGAACTTTCTTGATGCCGAGAGATCAGAAATTGAAAAAACTCTTGACTCACATGGGCACCTGCACCAGATACGTGATCAGTCTGGCATAGTCACTGAATTGTAGTGAGACGCGGCTGTCGGGAAACGTCAGCACGGGCAGTCCTTCGCGCGATTTTGACCCTATGAATTGACATGGTGTGCTTGTCTCTTTTGAAAACATTAAAAAACACCTGAATGTTCCCAAACCTGACAAAAATCCATAACGACTGGCCAGAATGTCGGATAGATCCTTGATCTTCACTTTTTCGTTGCCCACGGTCATGAAGCCATCTGGAACGAATTATTTAGCTGAAGTTTCACGGAAGTTGGGAGATGACCACTGTCAATTTCAGTATAATGTCGATTGCCGTAAGAATAAACCAAGAGCAAATCACGAAATTGTCAAAAAGACAACAACAAGCAGCAACTTACTCCACAAATCACGCTGTAGCTCATACAGTTGACTCATTTTGTACTCAATTGAAGCAAATAATGAAGTGAGTAGTCGATCCATTCAAACACTAAACAAATCGGGTCGGGATCACAACTTCGCGTAAAAATAAGTACGACTTTGTCGGATTGGACAGTCAGATACCAAACCACCATATGTATGTACTTGCAGTGCTCTTTCGATCAGGATCAGCACCCAACCAACTACACCAGATTTCCAATTATAATTTTCTTGTGTATACTTCTGTGCGCAAAACGAACAAGAAAGTTGCAAGCTTCAAGTCACGCTTGTCTGTAAGCTCGGTCAAGCTCGTTGAGAGAACTATGGCTTTTCATTCATTCAAAATGACTGGCGTTTTGTATACAAGGAAAGGTTCCCACACGCTTGGCGCAACTGTACCGAAAGCTTAGCGGGCAAGCTTCGCTATAAATTTTTCAAACCTGCCTCTGCCGTACTAGAATAACAACAACAACAAGTTGTATGTACATAGGTCTCTGATTATTACGACTTGCGGCTCTCAGAGCGCCAGCTTTCACGAAGACGATAAACACTCTTTCTCTCTTGTTGCTCGAAGCAACACTCTAGCTCAGAGCAAACACGGACGCAATCGAAAACTGTGAAAAGCTGGATTTGTTCTGCAATGCTAGCACTTCAAATGTGCATTTGAAGTTTCGAAGTGCGTGAAACCTTCAAAGATCACAAGCTGTTTTTTCATCCACACACGAGCGCAATTCAAAGAACAAAATATCTTTCTTTCTCTTCCTCAAATCAGACACTCGCATTTTCACAACCAACTCCATGTACATAAATTGTACAGCAATATCTCTTTGGTTGCCTGTTTCGACCTGCTTCACCAGATGACCCCAAAAAGACTGACGAGCTGGTTTGATGCTCGCGTGGTCTGTTTTGATGTGAGGCACAGTATGTATCTTGATAACAAATAATTATGGTTGTATGTAATTATGCCATACCGCAATGTTTTCCTTTGGTAACGTTATATTTTCACGTGTTCATGACTCTACATATTCTTTTGAGCAAATGATATTCCAAAACAACATATATAAACCCCTGGCCAGAGTATCACTTCGACACAAAGATGGCTCGTCTACACACCACACGACGAGGAACTAAATTTGGTCAGGATCCATGTCCCAAAAAGCATCTCTGCACCCCAATGGATGTCGCGGAGGAAATGACATTTTGCGGTGCGATCGTATAGTGTACGCCGGCGGGTCTATTATCGGCCGGCCGAAGTAGACCATCGTTGAGACTGACTCACTCTGGAATTTGACTCATCTTGTTGGGAGTGAGATGAGTGTTTCGGACTCAAAACCGCGTATAACACGCGGCACCCAGTGCTTCGGGTTTCAAGCTCGTCGGAAACTGTAATTTGGTCGTCAGACGAGGAACTGCGCGAGAGCGGGAATTTTTTTCTCCTTTGGCTTGTCTTCAAGCACAATGATTGTCCACCGCCGTCAACGACATGCGAACATCAAGTTTTGGCAGCAATGTGCTATTGAGTCACGGTCAGTCTAGGGTGTGGGCATTGTTCCAAATTGTGACTGAAAGCGGCAAACACTGACATCACTCATAAGTCAAGCACAGAAAACAGTTTCCATTTCCAGCAGACAAACGCACGGGATAAGATTCTGCACAGATGTACACGTCCTCAGTGGACCACTCACGAAACCAATAATTTCTGGAATCCACGCACACAAAAAAGAGTAATGGAAATGAAGAAGTGGTTTGGTAATGCCCAAATTGATAAAAAAAAGTACCAAATAAAAATACGTCATACCCCAGTTATCATCGGTGTTATCGTCACCGCTTGATATGCTGATTGTATCGGCGACCATCCATCCAGTGCCATAGGTCGACATTTGAGAACGGGCCAGTACCGATTGGTAACCGGACTCTGTAATGCGAATAAAATGTCAGAATACTTTAAAAATAAAAAAGATGAAATATAATTGCACCTTCCAGTTTTTCGGCCGATTTGATGGCTTTTCGCAGTGCGGATAGATCGAAATCGAACTCAAAATCCATCTTGTCGGTGGTCGATATTTCGAAAGAACTGAGTGAGTCACGCATGACACCGCAGTCGGATTGGAGAGTTTTCGAGCCTCCTGAATGACTAATGGCTTGCTGCTGTTTTGCTTCTTCGAGCGCTTGAGCCTGCTCCAGCTCTTGTTCCAGTGTCAGCATCACTTTCGATTGAGTTTAATTGTTGATTCGAGGGAAATTTGTGTAACTCATGTTTTTGGAGATGATTTTTAGATTTCTGAAACAAAGAGGATAATAAGAGCTGTTATATGTATTTCTTGCACCTGTTCATAACAAGAAACAATAGCTCTCGTGTTATTATGGGGTATATTTGAAAGCAGTTCCTCGTTTCACGCGCCTGTGCATCCCAGGAATGTAACTGACACCGCTAGTCACTTCACAAGTCACATTGCAACTTTTCTGTGGCGCACAATTTCATCGTAAATGTAGTACACATTTGTACCTAATGGGCGCTATTTGGACAGGAAATTTGAACTTCTGTTCCACTGACTGAGTGCTGCAGTGCACCTAGAGCACCGTAGTAGGACCTACATGTGTATGTATATCTAGGCATTCCACTGTGTTTTCACACCAAACATTTGCATTGTACCCACAAAACTTGGATCCAGTAACCGAAGAGTGCCGGCCCAAAAACACCGTTCTGGTCTGTTGCCACTGCAACTGTGCAGCAAGTGACGTGAAATTATGACAAAACGGCCATAAGTTTTGTGCGCGTTGGCAGGAAACAGGCAAGACGAAACAATTACCAAAGTGCGCTGAAACTATTGGCTCACCTTGTAACCTATACGTATAGTCCGTCCACCAGCTCATGGCACTTTGTGTTGCTGCTGGCCGATTTGTTCCCTTCCTCCACGTTCTAATGAAAGAGAAATTGAGCGTGAGCGATTTTGCAAAAAAACTTAAAAAATAAGAAAATGTGTCGAAAACGATTGAATTCGATCAAACTTAAAATTAAAATCGATAAAACACGTCGATTTCATAAAAACAGCAATTTAGGAGCAAAAATAATTTTTTTTGGAAACTCAATTTCTCTTTCATTAGGACGTGGAGGAAGGGAACAAACCAGCCAGCAGCAACACAAAGTGCCATGAGCTGGTGGACGGACTATACGGTAGAATGTATGTTACATGTAGTTATTGGTGGAAGCAAGTTATTGTTGGCCAAGGTGCATTTCGCGTTTCAAGTCCCAGTTAAACGGGCACCACTCAGTCTAACTGAACTAAACGAAACAGACCAGCTAACGGGCCACACACATCAGCCAATATAAAGTGGTTCAATGTCTCCCCAGAGTGACTCTATCAGTAGCCTGGAACACAAGGGACTACACTTTGCTAATAATGTTCGTATATATCAAATAAGGACCCACCCGTTAGGTATAGTAGCTGATTCAGAAGACTCTGTGGTACCAAGAGTGTTAGCAAACGGGAAAATATGCATTTGGTACGCCTCGCGACATTAGGCATCACGCACTGGCTGGGTGCTAAAGCCTGACTGACTGACTTATACTTTCATGTGCATGATGTGTTCCATCTATTTATAGGCTGAGACAGACTGAACTTTGCTCCTGAAACCGAAAGGTTGCACACAGACTTTAAAGCAGAACAACAAGAAAGGCTCATGTATTTTGGCATTATCAAAAGTAATGCTCCTCCGCTGCTGATCAAATGAAAATGGAGTTCGCTTCTGACTGAGCTTGTCCGACGCCCGATCGACTAGGTTAATGAGTACCGTGAAGCATTTGGGGACCCAAATACAGTGGGTAACGAAGAATTTCAAAGGTATTTTGATCAACTGTGCGACGCATGTCCCTTCTGCCATGCATTCTTTATGTGACAAGCGCTAATATGGCAGGCGGAGGACCTTGGATGCCAAAGAAAAAGAATTACACCGCCCATCTAAAAATTACTTTTCGAATGAAATGCCTCGAGGTGATGCGGGCTGAATCCAGCGTTTTGAATTCTTGGCCCGCATAAAACATCAAAATAATAGAATCCATCCCGAAAGCCTATAATAAGAACAAAAACAAACAAACAGCATGACAATTAGTTTCGCGCAATTTTCGCTACCACTACATGCCGCCAAGCCCGGAAGTTCTCAGATTTCAAAAACAACGCGCATGAAACAAATCTACAAGGTACACAAATTTCAGCACAGAAGATTGGAATAATCGGTCTTCTGGCTTGGTCGAAATTGCTCTGGTACCGGGCCACCGTGAGCATAGGAGGGTGGGGCAGCCAGCTGCGGCTTGTAACCTCGTGCAAGATTGGGTTCATGTTGTCAGACCACCGGGAGGCTTGACCCACTTTGGGTGGAAAATTTATTATTGTGAATTTGTTTGCGCAATATTGCTCTCATGCTTCAGGATAGAAGCGCGTGATATGGAGCAAACCAAATATCATGGACATCAAATGTTACAAGCTTGAGGAAAAGCACATCACGTCGTGATGATCACAATTAGTCTGAACCCAAGGAAACCTTTGCAGCCAGCCGTCAAGAAGAAAATGAGCCCCTTGACAAGAAAAATTATCTGGGCGGGGATTAGTCCAAGTCACGCATAACAATAAATCCCTTCCCTTGTTGGAACTTGGCTGCGTTAAAAACCAGAACACAAGATAATGTAAGGTATTGTGAGGTCATCTGGGCGATTGGCAAGATCAAACATGCTTTTCCACAAAATTCTGCACTTTTGGTCTGCTGCACTGCACGTGCGTGCTTTGGCATCTTCTCTGTTGTTTGAATAAACTGGTGTACACCAGTATCTACTGGCAGTCAATAATGTTTACCGAAGGCTTCATGTGCATGCGCTGGAGGCCCACGCGCGCGCTCAAAACAGTGTCAAGGGAATGAATATTAGCTGAAGGTTCGTCTCATGTAACGCTTGTCCTCTTGCCCAAGCCGGGGCTGAAAAATCTGACCAGCCTGAACAGGTTTTGCTGGGTCTTTGTGGCTGATGCTGTAGCTCATGCGGTGAGATGACCCGAACATGTCTGTGGGTTGTGGTACAAATAAACACAAAAATCTCAAAATGACATGGTTCGAAAAAAGGCACCCAGACACACATGAGGGGCCTTTGGGTGCGGACCAGTTTTTCTCATGTGGATTCGTAATGTGAACTGTGTTATCTAGTTTTTGCCTTGTGCACCTTATGAATGTGGGCTAAGCACCTCTACAGACACTGGATTAAATTACGTGACAGCTGTGACATGTCACATCCACAGACATGGACATGGGGCCTGACATCAAGCCCTATAGTCATGTCATGCGAGCGTATAAAAAGTGCGTCCATTATGTAAACTGGGTTTGACAGCTCTGGTGGTTCGCGAACGAAAATAATCGAAAAACATGATACGCCACAGACATGGGCTTGATTAGAACCAGTCATATGGGGCGAACATCGCTATGAAAAGTTCTTGGGACAAACCATGCTTTTCCGCTTTTCTGTTGGACCACAATGCTGGGCTGAATTTTATTATTTTTAGGAATTCCAAGCATTCAGTCAGCAGCTGGGTATAGGTTTCATGACACCATAACTAGAAGTGCAGCTTTGTGGAAGTCATGTGAACGAGATAAAATAAATTGTCATGCTGTTTGTCAACAACTACGCAGTAACAGTTGCAATTTTTGGTTGATCAAGCGAGGCCTGAGCCTGAAGTGCATGTAGGCGCCTGAGCCTGCGGAGGCATACCGCATACCTAAGACCGCTTCAACACTTCACTGCATCCACTGAGCCTGAACCTGCGGATACATATGTGCTGTGTCTGCCTTGGCAGGCTCATGCGCCTGGATGCGTCTTCGTGTACTTTATGCTCAGGCCTCAATCAGCCAAAAATATTGCCGCTGCTGTTACTGCGTGCTGTGAAAAAAGTTTGGAATACCAATGCATGTCCGCAGTGTCGTAATTTAGCATTCAACACGACAATTTGACAGCTTGCAAACGCGTGTTGTTTGTGGCACCGTATACCATAGCTGGATCTCATGTGGTAAAAAAAAGGTTGCGAAATGCTGCAGATGCCAGTCTGATCAAGAAGGATGAGCAGAAAACAGGAAAAAAAAAACAACAAACAGTGGGCGCAAATAGAAATAGCGCACCAATTTCGTCTCGGCACGCAATGACTTGTTCCAACAATGTCAGTATATGGGACGTGCGTCATTGCAGCAGCCACTGTTGGGATGAGCCTGCCATGCCATACATGTCGAGTTCATGCGACACCAGCCAGCTAGCGAGCCCATAGATGGAGGCGGAGCGAGCGTGAATATCGACTTTTGCAGATATGCATGCACGCTGGTGAGTTCGCTTTTTACGAGACACTCACACTCTCACGCACGAGCGTAACAAGTATGCCACTGCATGCCACTAACCACCCAACCAAACCAGAAAGATGTCATTGGCTCTCTTGCATGGGATGTCCTCTCCATCTGCCCTCTCGCCATTCGCTGTCCTCTGGGTGAACACACGTAAAGTGAGTCTATATGGGCTATAACAAGTATGTGCACTTGAAACCCAAGTGACATCAATTTCGGAAAGATACCCTATAGCCAGTCAAACTTGTGCTGTTTCTACGCCTTGTTTGAATGGGCGCGATAAGAAAGTCCAACATTTGCCCAAAAAAGTTGATAGCTTGTCAGCTGGGCGGCGTGATTTTTGAAGTACCCAGAAACAAAGACAAAAAGTGCAAATGCAATCGGTGCGATGTATCAATCAAGCCGTAATTTTCACGCGAGCGCAAAAACTGTGTGGCTCTTTTCATTCTTTGGCTTTGTGCTCGGCGTGTGGTCTCTCAAGGACGAAAAACTCCAAAAATCCTGACATAAAACAAAGCACGTTGCCTTGACGTTGTTGTTGTCAGCATCGGTTCACATACCAAAAGAGTGTCCATTTTTCATAACATATATCCCAAGCCGGCCAACGCGCTAAAAAACGTCCAAAACAATTCACTGTATAATGTTTACACAAGAATGGTGGCATTTTTGTTGAAATTGGTTTGAGGACCACCCACAAAATGAAACGTTTACGTGAACCGAGACAGGATATGGTGGCCATTTGGGGACGCGCGAAGAGGATCCGGAACCAAAAAAGTGGTTTTCTATTATTTTTGTGGAAGTAAAATAAGGTCCATTTAACCGTATATTACCTATCGCTTGATAAAAGGTTATGCGGCCAGGTGGAATTAAGATTGAGAACGAATCTTTTTGAGAAGCTTCAAATATACAAAAACCACAATTTTAATCTGCACGATTGAGAAGTAAATTCGTAGCTAGCACGGCATGGTACCACACAAGCGTAAAATTGATGGAAAACGAAGAAAAAACGCGGACCTCGGACGACTAACTCCATGGTATGATTCAAGCTTCTTCCACCCCCGTGTAGCTTAAACATGCGCTCCTCTTAATTAAACTTAGACCAGCTGTTTTCTCGTCGTCTGTGCAAAAATAGCACGATAGTATATTTCTTGAACAGGAAAATAATAGAAATCGAGTTCTCACGCACGCAGCCATGATTATGGGGCGGCTAACGAACGAGTGCAATACACGACACACTACAATGTCGAACGGTTTTCTGCATGAATGAATTTCTTTGGCCATTTTGAGCTCCGTGCCTCTCTTTTTTGACAATTTTGCAAATTACAGCATAGTAAGCGCACAATAATGTTACTGTAGGACATTTTCAGTAGGACTTGGTGTCATTGCCTGACAGACGAACAATGTTGAGAAAAACGAGCAGAAGCGCTTTTCAGAAAATTCATTGGAACAAACAATTTTGTTGAACGAAAAAACAAAAGTTCGAAGGGACAGAACAACAAGCAAACTGCGTCTTTCGGTGACATGCATTCACTTGGCACGAAATGTCAACCACGTGTGGCGTCTCGGTTTGACAACTTCAGCCGCAGCCACACAGGTGCCAACTGTCAATCTGACTTCTTTCAATGTCCATTCTCAAAAGAAGACGTGTTCCCGCTTTATCAGCTGATATCTGACACGTCACTATGCTGTGCCACACCAAGTATAGTTTGGGTCATTTGTTAAACTGACATGAGGTGACTACTGGAGTGGAAATGTGCCCAATTCTGCGAAATGAGCCAAAAGTAGCAGAATCGCGGCGGGCGCACGAAACCTGATCGGTTCAAAGCGGACGTTGGTGAAAGTGAAATGTGACGCTTTCTTGAGGTTTTTGGGGTGGGTGACGTTCAAAGGTGGACGACGCAGCTGTTCACTTTTCATAGAAATGTACCTACATTTCTTATGAACCAATAATGGTGCTTTGTTCGTTTTTCGTTCGCTTCACGGACTGTCACAAAACGGTGTGATAATTTTTGCCCATTTCTGGTTTTTACGTCTTTGTGCCTCCCTGCCTCTGTTTTGAGGTGCACCACAGCAGGACGGCTGTTGCGTGCGTCACATTAAACTTGTCAGAAATGAAATATGGCTGATGCCCAATGGCTGGAATTGGCGTTATTTATGGACAGTTGATGTCTTTGGTCGTTGTGTTGTTCGCCAAAAGAAACAAATACGGGCCAACCGTTCGCGGGTAAACGACGACAAATCATGACATTTTGGTGATTGCATGCCAATCAGATGCTACTGTGTTTGGGGGTACTTTGAGGGCGATGGATTGGAGGCAATACGATAAGGTGCTTTGAGGATACGCCCTCAGCGCTGATCCAGTGCAGAGAAACGTTGGTGTTCGGCCCATGTAACGCAATGGAGACGGCGGCTGGGTCGGAGACGTGCGTAGGTACACAACACACTAACCCGATAGCCCGAAATTAGTTCCCGATTACAACCAACTCTTCTAATTTTCAAGTTTGTGTGTGAACAAGTTTATTATGCAGTAAAACAAAGGTCTGAAAAATTATAGGCGATCACAATCGAGCAATCAATTATCCATATATGTGTTTCCGAAGTCCCTTCTTCGTAAAGTGCTGCAGCACACCTGCTTTCTCCAGTTTCTTCAACCTCTTCAGCTGCTTTTTCTTCTTTTTTTTCTTCTTATCCTTTTCTGGTGCTTCATCCAGCTTCAGTTTGAAATAGTATCGCTTTTCGCGGCGAACTATCGGCGACGGCAGTTTATTATCAAGTTCTTGATCGGTGTTAATCTGAAAATGTTTAATCAGTCATCTGTATATATTTGTTGAAAACACAGCTACATAAGCAATCAATCGAGCAAAAACTGAATAAAGTAGAACAAATAACCTGTGATTCGGCGGCTGATTCATCGGCGTGCAGTAACAATGCCAGGATTACGATCAACCAATGTTGTCGACTTGGTTGCATGAACGGTGCTGAGGATTTGGTAGAATTAATAAAAGTAATAGAAGTGCCAATATATTCTCAGTAATAATTGAGTTTGCAGAAAAGTCCGAAGAGTCATCGTACTTGTGTATTATATGTCTGCCCCAGTGTTGGCGGGTATGCTCTCAAAGCGACACCACCATGACCATAACTGTTCACCGTGTTTTGTGGATATGGAACGATAGCATGCTGTTTCGTTTATGATTTGAAGATGCTTACGTTACCGGTCCATTTTGTAAGCAATTCGCGGTTTTGACAAAAAAGACTGGTGATGTTTCACGTCAAGTGTGAAGCCATGAGTTTCCTTGAACGTTCAGGGTTCTTAAGTTCAAATTACGTTCCCGTTCCAGAACTTGTGCTTATGATATTTTATTTTTAATCATTTTTGTTTTTTAATAAAAATTGATTCACACACAGGCAGGCTTTGAGCAATTTCGCAGTCAAAACGAAAGCCTTAGCTCAGCTCCAGCACTTGGATGACGAAAATGCTCAGAAGGACGCGCAACTTCGCTCACGCTGCTGCAATTTTGTGCCTGCTGGTCGAAGTCTCTGGTCAGTTCAGCCAGACTCCTCAGTTAATCGCGCGCTACGCGCGAAATTAGCGTTTTAGAGCACCGTATTGTCAGAAATAGAACCCCCCATTAATTGACCCCCCCAATAATTGAACCCCACCCCCAACCTTCAGCGTGCCCGTGCCACAGATTTGTGGTATGGTAAGGCTGTGTTGCAGAGGTCGCAATCGGGCCGGGTTTGGCCGGCCCGGCCCGGCCCGAGCCCCCAAATCTCCGGCCCGGCCCGGCCCGACCCGTACCCCCAAATCTCCGGCCCGGCCCGGCCCGAACCCCCAAATCTCCGGCCCGGCCCGAATTTTGGCTCAGATTTTAACCCAATTTTTGTCATAATTTTTGCGATTTTGGAATCTAATTTTTTGGTTGAAAATTCATTGTTTTCCATGAAAAAGTCGCCAGATAGACAATACCAATGGTGTGGCTGGGGCCTGGGGGTGGGGGTCCCCCTAGGTACAGTACAGTAGGTAGTAGGTAAGGTAGATGACGCGCCATCCTGGGTACAGTAGGTAGGTCGCCGCCCCCCGGCTGGTACAGTAGGTTGCTACTTTTGGCTCAAAATCGTATAAAATCGATATTTTTTACTTCATATAATTGAAAAATCGCGCGCTGCGCGCGAAATGAGGGTTTTAGAGTCCGTTTTCATCTAAATTTAGACATAAAAAATTTTGTTCCCCCCCCCTAGCTCGGCCGGTACAGTAGGTAGGTTGATTGAAGGCCTTTCTGGTGGTACAGTAGCTTGATTGCACGCCTGTGTAGCCACACCACTGGACAATACTGATCACCTACTTGCTGAATCCGTCAGAAATTTTAGTATTTTTGACAAAAAAACCCTACTTTTTCAGTAAAATAAGTCACTTCAGAAGCTTCGGGCCGGGGTGCCCGTCCCGGCCCGACCCTTCAAATCTCCGGCCTGGCCCGGCCCGAGCCAAAAGCCCAAAATCGCGACCTCTGTTGCGATTGCGACCTCTGTTGTGTTGTTGTGTCAAACGTTGTTTAAGCTTGCGTTTTCAGCAGAATACGGCTTTTTAAGCATAATTAACGCTGTTAAAGGTAGAAAATACCATAAACAGGCAATTTTTAAGGGCATTATTGGAAGTGATTTTTTCGTCGAGGGGCGAAATGAAAAATATAACCATCAATATTTGGACCTAAAAATTTTTGTTCCGACCCCTAGCTCGGTCGGTACAGTAGGTAGGTTGCCGCCCCACATTTTTGGTGGTACAGTAGGTTGCCGCCCCGCCTGGGTAGCTACACCACTGCCCCAGGCCATCGGCTCTGGTACAGTAGGTATCATCCCTCCTCTTTGAGCTCGGTACCTGTGCAGTAGGTATCCCTCCCTCCAGAGTACCTCCAACACTGACCTACTGTACTACCAAAAATTTCGAGTAAAAAATACCGATTTTATGCCGTTTTGAACCAAAAATCGCAACCTACTGTACCAGCCAGATCCTGGTCCGGCGCGGCGGTTAGTATACCTCCCTGGGGGAAGGGGGAAGACCCAAATTCAGGAAAAAGTCACTTTTTGAGGTTGAAAATTCGACCGATTTTTTGCCCTTTTTTGCAAAAAATTCTCCATAAAAAGGGAATTCTGGCGACTTTTGACAACATCGATTAAAAAATTACCCATTTTAACCTAAAAATGCCTATTGCCATGCCGGTGGTGTCGTTGGGGGGAACGGGGGTTACCCCCTAGTATCCGGTACCGGTATCTTGATTTTTTCACCCAGGGGTATCCGGCATCCTGACTTTTTGTCCAGGGGTATCCCACCCTAAAATTTTTCCGAAAACCGTAAAAATCGCCCATTTTTACCTCTAAAATGCTCAAAATCGCTTGCTGGCGCAAGCATAACCCAAACAATTACCATTTTTTGCGCTTCCATTCCAAGTTGGAAGTTCCAACACCAATTTTGCTCAATTTTCCTCTACAAAATTGACCTTTTTTGAACAACCCCCCTTGGGTATCCGAGATTTTTATTCTAGGAGGCAACCACCCCTGGTATCCGAGATTTTTCATTTTGGGTGTCCGGTATCCGAAAATTTTGGATTTTGAGTATCCGGTATCCTGACTTTGATTTCCCAACGACACCACTGCCTATTGCCCCCCGGAATAGAGCCCCCGTATGCAGCCCCCCAAAAAGGGGTCAGTGAATTAATAGGGCACCCCCTTGTATTTCGGTTTTTACGGTTATGGGAGATTTATTTTTCAATTGGACGGACCCTGTCCGACGAAAAAATCATTCAAATTCAAAATAAATACCTCTAAAATTGCTTGTTCTTACCAGAGCTTGTTCAAAGTTCTTACCTTTAATAGCGTCAAGTATGCATAAAAAGTGGTATTCTGCTATGTACGCAAGCTTGAGCAACGTTTGACACAATAACACAACAATACAACTTTACAATGTCACTAATCTCTGGGGTGCGGTACAGTGTGGTGGCAGGCCAATTAACCCAAGATACCCCAGGGAGATACCCCCCTCCCGGAGTTCCTCGAGATACCCCGAGAAAGGCTACCCAAGATATCTCTGTTGGTGTAACACACCGTTGGAGTAAAATCGGGTAAATATCGGCGGTGATAGCGTACCAGAGAGGGGGAGATATCGTACGAGACGCGGGGAGGGGGAGAGGGAGATACTGTACCTTTTGGGGAGGGACCACCCCCAGCCGCTGCACTGCACATTAGACACCAGTGCCCGTTTCGTTGTCGCCCTTCAGAATGTGTTCGCGCCGTCAGTGACAAAGACATCGATTTGCTCTCCGATCGCTTATGGGGTTTGGATAAAAATCGCGCTGGGACTGATGATGTCACGTTCGATTATCAGTCGAAGTCGAAATTTCAAGATCGAACAGACAAATCGTCACGCAAGTCCGTCTTTTATTAACTTGTGTATAAAAATAGAATGCCTGCTAATTACCTCGAATTTAGAGCCACTTTGACTCATTCGCTTCAAGCTTGTGCTTGAATCGCTTGCGCTCTATTATTGACCAAATGTTGGCCTAAGACAACCTGTTTGTGCATGGCGTGATTTCTGGCGAGCATTCGAGGTCAAAGATGTCCATTTTGCCTATAAAAACATGAATTTGGTAGTGTGCAAGGTATTGATACCATTTGGAGTTGGTGCAAGATAGATACCCTTTGGTGGGGCTTGGGGCAGTCCCGCACAGCCCCTCGTGCCACTACACAGCCCAGAGGGGAGGGACTCTGTTTAGGTTTGCGGTAGGGTGTTACGTAACGGATTGGAAATTTGAATAAATTTCCACGAGTTTTGATTGGCTGTGTCAGATGGAGTATATTTTCCCGGCAATTGCGAACACTACTTGTTATCTATCACGATCAAAACAGTTTAATGTATGAGTATTTCACGATGCTCACATTGAGACGCGATGCCACTCAAACAGGGGTCCCACTGACGCTATGATTCGTTAATTCACATTGCAGGCTATTTTCACGCGTTTCACCGTCAGTGCTGACAGGACCAACATACAGTGCCTTGATCGATCTGTACCCTTTCTACAATCCTCGCAATGGTGTCGTTGACCCACAACAATCGGCTGCATTTGACAAAGCGGTGGATCGGTTTCTGGATGCTGTCATGCAAACTGGGCCGATCAAAGAGCTTATGAAGTTTCTGGATGAGCATGGCAAGTTTTTGGTTCAGTGTTGTGGGAGAAATTCCTTTCTGTTGTTTCGTGAAATAACCTGTGGTTTTGTTTTTTGCAGGCTACCCGCAAGGCAAGTCATCAAGCGCTTTCAAACAGTATCTGCGCCAAATATGGTTCGACCCGTATGGAAGGAGCGGAGCCGGAGGTATTTGTTGTTTGTCGTTTTAAATGACAGTAATTTTTGTTCAGATTGCAAGAAGATAACAAGATTGAAATTAGGTCCACGCGATTCCTCTGGTTTCGAGCACGTTTTCTTGGAGGAACATAAAACAGACGACTCTGTGATTGGATTGCACAATTGGGTTCGGATGTATACATTGGAAAAGAATGGAACGTTGGATTACGCCGGTTATTTGAAGAAGGGAGATGTTAGTTTTAGCATATCTTCGGTTTTTCGTCGATGTTTTAGTCTGGCTAATTTAAAGAGTCGTTTACTTTTCGCATCCACACATGCAGACGGAGTTTGTCAATTTTTCGGGACCAATTTTTGTTTGGACCCGGTCGTATTTTAGGATAAAGTTTACTACTAATTTCGAAAAAGGTTGTTACTTCAAATCCAAACTACAGCCTTTGCGCTGGTTAGTTTGTTCGTGACGTTTGCCAATCCAACTACATATGTCATAAAATGCAGTCGACCCAAATCCACAAGATCCGCCTGTACACCGAATGCAAAGTTGACACGAAAAAAATGTTTCAGTCCCTAATCTCGGTGCTGTACCGCATTCGTGGTCAATTCAAATCGAGCTCTCTCTTCATTCGCACCAGTCCCGAATACGACCTGGCCATCTACACAATGTGCTTCATACTCAGGCAGGGAAAGAATCGGTGCACGTTTGAACTGCCTGATTGCACTCAAGCTCAGGTAATTTTTGGTTTGGAGTTGCTTTTTGGAGGTCAATTGGTCAGAGCCTGGCACCTCGCCCGTCTGTGTAAACAGGCCGAAGCGGGCGTTTAATGGTTGTTGTGTATACTGCATGTTCCACGTTTTTCTCGCTCATGCACGTTGGCTATGTGCTGTTGGATAATCAATCCACATGATATGAAAGCAGATCATGGACTCCAGTCATGACAAACTATTTGAGCGTTGTTATTCTGACGCTGCCAAAGCTGCGGTTTGCTCTCAGTCTCCAATGCTAGATTTTGCGTTTCCATCTCTATCTGCGATGAAGTGATCGGAAGGAAAGGAATCCAACTGAAAAATTGAGGTTCATGTCCAATTTGACCTGGAATTTTGTCGATTTTTATGTCAAATAGTAAAAAAATGGTGAATTTCCACCTAAAATTCAGTTACGTTGGTGCAAACTGCACCTGGTAGATAGGCTAGTAACGACATTCTGATGGCTCAAATCAGCTAGGCCGTTATGTTGATGGTTTCATTACAAAGCTGGTCCCAATAAAGAATGTGTACCGTGTTGCAGGTGACCACGTACGATTTCAAGCAGAATTCGAAGGAATACGTGGGTACAGCTTATGCCAACTCTGTTGGACGACCGACGTGCAGTCGCACACATGCCGGTGCATCACCAAAGGCAGCTGCACGGGTGCATGTCTCGACAATGCTGCTCGCTGTTGTTTGTGTTGTTAGATGGTTGGCTGCTCATTGATTACTGCTGACCCGACGCAGATTTTGTTTGCTCACATTTTTGCACGGTAATTGTTTTGCTATTTATCATTTTTGCAAGACATCTACGCAGTTTTAGCATTGTAAATGTACATATTCTGCTACCTCAGTATTAAACAGCATTGTATAGAAAGAACGCCCATAATCTTGTGTGAATTTGAACCGTTGTGCAGGTTTGTTGAATATCCTTGAAAACCGATGCTCAAAAGTGTTCTCTGGTAAACAAACCGTACTTCTGTTGTTGTGTTGTAACCTGAAAAATTCGGTGCTTTCATGCGTGATGAAAGACTTCAGAAACAATACATTTGTTGTCCTTTTTAGTGCTATTTGTAAGATAATTGAAGTTCTGATATCCCAGGTTGAGGCGGGCTTTGCTTTGGCGCGTTGTAAGTTTGTTTGCTTGCAAGACCAATGGTACCGCAACTTTGAGGCCTTTTGATTCGATATTTCTCAATGCTCTTTCGCTTCAATTGACGTTCTATGCTCTTCTTGTGATCTTCTGTTTTACTCTTGCTTGGATCAATCATGATGAATTGAACTTTTTACAGTTTTAGGTTACATATTCCCTTCTTGCTCATATCACGCTCTCACATTTCATTTTCACCATTTCCATGGTTTTGTCACTGCTTCGCTCGTATTGCATGGTTTTAAAAATCAAATCATCTAAACATCTAACTTTTTCATTCTATTGACATGAATTATAATTTGGATCTAGATACAACAGATTGCTGCAAATCATGGGCCCCCACAGTCTTATTACTGCTAGTTATTCAACCAATGGAACGATTTCAGAAACAAAATGCATTACGAACGTTCGATCAACTGCAGGCCAATCCGCTAATGACCTCTGCATCGTTTCGAAAACATACTTGCATGTATTTATTGATCAGAAAAGCAGTCATCAAATCAGCAATAAAAGCTGCATAACTGTTTGTAAAACTCAAATAACTGTACACGCTTGACTAGCCAAAACACAATGCAATTCCGCAAATACAATAAAATAAAATGACGAAAAATTGAATGAATAAACAATGAAGGCAAGAATCGGATGAATTAAAATAATGCCCGTAGGAACTTTGTACACAACAACAACTTTGCATAGGATAAATATGATATAATGATGGCAAGTTTTGCATAAGAAAACAAAAATCGACAGAAAAGAGGCAAGTTTGTCCAATAATTACATGTATGGCAAGATACAATCAGCAAAATTATTTCCAAAAAATGCACATTTTCCCAGTTTCGTAATGAACAAACATTCAAAGGGATCACGGCTGCACAGCGATAGCCGGACTGGCGCACGCATCCGTGCTAACGACGATCGGTGCTTGCAAGTGCGGCTCATCTATTGACTGATGTTTCACATTGTGCACCACCACTTCGGCTGGGGACAGGGCATCGTCAGTCTTGTTATTGTTCGGTTTGGTGGGACATTCGTCATTTATCTGTTGCTGTTGTGGCGCACTGTCAAGGCACATTTCTGGTTTGACCAAGACGTTTGTGGCGGGCTGGTCCTGTTGCGGGGTGAACCCTGGCTCTTCCGTCATGACTTGTTGTTGCTGATCGTTGGACTGATCCATCGATAAATGATGAATCGATTCCGTCAATCGATTGTCGACCAGCACTGATTGCTGATTGATTGGTTGTTGTGAAACATCAGTCAGGTCGCTGGGTTGTTCGTGTGACGTCACAATCACACCAACTGCGTTTGAATCGGATAAGGGCGGGAACGGGGCCGTTTGAATCACACTACTGCCCGGTAGGCCGCCCGTCGATCGCAAGTAGCTGCTGGGTGACCTGAAATTTGATGGTGATTGAGTGGCCTCGTTCATCTGATGTCAGGTGCACCACCTATGGGCATGATAACAGAAGTGATTAGTACGATTCTGTCCAGTTCGTGAGACAGATGTCCATGACGTGAACACATATAAACTTGGCTGCTTCGTCTTGTTTTTACTGACCAGCAGTGTGCCAGGACATGATCAGTGTAAAATAAAGGATTAATGATCCCAGACACGCAGTAACCCACCAGCTGGAGCTCGACTGTCCAACCAATGGGTAGGCAATGAGCGCATCGCCAGCTGTGTTGTGATTGGCTGCAACCAGCAGCGCTGATTGGCTGTTGAATGCTGCATCCAACGTGCTGACGGTGATCGGGGGCAGCGGATCGGGGAACACCGCTGGTTTTGGTGATTCTCCGCTCAGTGGGTGTGAGTCTGCAAAACATCAGCTGCTTTTCAGCAATCTAATTTCTCATTACGTTAAAAAAAGAGAAAATTTTCGCCGGTCTTGAACTTGGTGATGAAATCGGATCGATTCTGTCTTTGTCACGTGACTGTTCGGCATATACAGATGTCACTGATTTCGAGCAGCACAAAATTGTTTTTTTCAAGCTGGGTAAAACCGCTGGTCTCATAACTACGTAGTGGCAACTTGCCAATCTTGAAATATCCTCAATACAAAAACTCTAGTGACCAAAGCCAGTCTGATCATCAAGTATGACAACGATGTATAGGCAATCCGCCAGCTCATGGCACTCGCACACACAGGCTACCATGGTACATGCTACATTACTGCCGTCAATGAATGCATCTATTCTCTGCAGTTATCCATTCAAACATCCCCAAATTTTGCAACAGAGCAGAAAAGTGTTATGGCAAGCAGCTAATGAAAACCGAATAAATTAAAAAGCGGTAATCAAAGTAGGACATTCGCCCAAAGTGTACATCTTGTTTAGAAAGTGGCGTGTGCTGCGGCATGCGCTGTGTGTATAAAAAGTGCCATGAGCCGATGGATTGCCCGTACACGAAACATACCGTTGTGCACGTATTGGTATTCAGTCACCAGCGGCTGAAGCGGTGCATCTGCACTTTGCTGTTGTTGTTGATGTTTTTTGCTGCTCGATTTTGAACTGCCGCTTGTGGAGCTTTGTTTGATGCTGCCTGAAAATGGTGACGTGGTGTGAATTAATAATCGTTGTCAGGCTACGGATTTCTATGGTATATACATACATAAAGGCAGTCTACCGGAGTTTGTCACTCAGCCCCCGAATACCGTAACCCACCGCAAGCGAGATCGTTGCGAGACCCATGCTGATTGCTGCTTATCGACACGTGTATTAGCGGCAGCAAGCTGGAAATTGTCATCGTGCGAGCCGATCACCAAAACTTCGAAATGTTGGTTGGTGTTGGCGCTAACACGCAAAACATAGATAAAAAACAAAATGGTCTCGCCACGATCCTTGCAGATCAAAATTACGGTGGGTTACGGTATTCGGGGGCTGAGTGACAACCTCCGGTAGACTGCCTTTACATATACGTATAGTCCAACCACGAACTCATGAGACGACTTATTTGGAAGTTGACTTTTACGGATCCAATAATGTTCCGGTTCCACGTATTTCGGAAATGAAAGAAAGAGAAACGCATGTATTTTTTAAAAACACGCTCTCCACATCGGTGCGTAATTTCCCTTTTGACTCCCAAAACATTTGTGTGTTGAACGACGTTGCTGTTCGCGTAAGCACGCAACGAATTGAGGTCAGCCAGCTGGAAGTTGTCATCATGTCTCTCGGCCCAATCTCTTTCTTTTGTTTGCGAAAACCCATGTAGCCGGCGCATTTTTTAATCTGGCCAAGCAAGCTTTAAAAAAGTCGTCTCATGAGTACGTGGTTGGACTATACATAGTTTGCCCTCTTGATAGTGACACGACCAAAACCGTCCCACTGAAGAATTTACTGAGTGCAGTAATGTTGGTCGGTTTCGCCCTGCTTTCGCAGACAGACCGAGGGGCCAGGGCTCGTCAGTGCGAACGGCTTCTAGGAAGTTTGCCCCCAAACAACCCGCCAGCAGATCTGATTCCTGGGCTGTAATGTTCACCATGCTAATAATACTTGAGAACCCCAAAGTGCCATTCACAATATAGAGGTTTTTATATCGAAGGTACAGCCGCTACCGCACCTTCAGCCTTCGGTTTTCGATTTCGCGTCTGAATGCCTTGTTTCTTCATGGTCAGTGGTCGATTGACTTTGTGCAGTTTGTAATAGAGACCGCATGAGCTGAACAAAAAAAATTGTGTCGTATTTTTTGTCTGATTTAGCACGACATAGGGTGGAATTTTCGAAACGGTGTAAAGGTCAGTTGGGCGTAAAGGTCGGTGTAAAGTTCGATCGAAAGCTCGGTCGGCGAAGCTCGGTGTAAATGTGAAACATTGCCTGTTATTAACGTGGAATATTTCAAGTTTACACCGAGGTCTATTACACTGTGCTGTCGACCGAGCTTTCCACCGACCGTTACACCCAACTGACCTTTACACCGTTTTGAAAATATCACCCATATTGTGCAATGACGTGGATACTGACTGGAACTATAAAAACTGAGAAAAGGGCGGGCTTAGGCTAAATTCGGAAACCGGAATCCGGAAATATTTCCGGAAACTGCAATATTTTTGCACGCGAATTTTTGCGTTTTCCGGAAATATTTCTGGAGTCTGGAAATGTCTTGTACTTTGGTGTGCAAACTATTTCCGGATTCCGGGTTTAGCCTAAGTTTGCTCAAAGATGCCACGCACTTGCACACATTTTGTCCCTCGTTGTCCCGTCGCCACAGACTCGTGGTGTTCGTATCGCAGTTGGAGCAGAATTTGTTGGCGTCCCCAGATTTGCGCTGCCCCGAAGACTGCAAATTGGTGGTCTGGTTCTGTTACGTATTGGTGGCTGCGCTCATCAGATCACCTCTGCGACTTCGATGGGCATGATAGCATCCAGTAGTGTGGCACCAACGGTGTGTGCAATCTCTACGACCTATACATACTTATCCAGTTTCTTGGTGAGAGTTGGACGAATCGAATGCGTTTGCACGGCATAATCGTGGTTTACGGGTCTAGGATCAAGTCGTGTGTTTTTTTGGGGTAACATGGCATTCTATAGCGTCCCTGCCCTGATGATCCCCTTGTGCACCGCCCGTCTGCAAACGCGAGACTACATGGGTAACCAAGAAGCACGCCCCTGTTAATTATTCGCATGCAGACTTACAGCTTTCTTGGGTTTGGGTGCCTTCGCCTTCGAGCCTCTGCCACGTCGTTTCTCAGACGGGTATGGAGCATTATCAATTGGCATTGCTGCATCAGGGTGATAGCCACCAGGTGGATGATGTTTCGGATCGACTGGACACGATTTGAGGTAGCACTCTTCGCATACCTGGATGGATTTAGAAATGGATTTGTTTATTTCGACAGTTCTGCCTGGCATGCCACCGATGGGCATGATCACAGGAACTAGGAATGCGCCGCACACGCACATTATGAATGATGTCAAACTTACAGTAGTTGTGGATTCTCTCTTGGTCACAGGACTTTTTCTACTGAAGATATTTCATAACTTAGTACTAAACGTGACCAAGGTAAAAGTTGTTTCCATAAAACTTTCCCAACAACAAAAATCAAACAAACGAACCGGACAAGCACTGATCGGGTCCAGGTGTGTCACATAGGCCCATTTGCCGCATTTCATGCACTCCATTGCACCGTGTGCTTTAATTTGGTCAAATTGCAACTTTGAATAATCAGCGGTGGTCGGTTCCGCTTTCAGCAACCCAGGACCGGCTGCATTCAGGAATTTTCGGTCCTGAAATTTTATGTTAGGCCGATATCGAACATGGTGATTGGTGCCGTACAGTCTTGCCAGTCATCATTCTCTGTCAGGGTGCCAGTTGTCTAGTGCAACTGTCCTAACGCTGCTTGCAATTGGTGATATCCTGGTGCAAACGTCAAGGCCGCACCCAACCGATCACTGATACCAATTCACGGCTTATTAAAGCTGTGAAACATCCTGCCAACCGACCTCGACAGCGTTTAGCAGCTGTTCATTGGTGACTGTCTGTGTGTGCTGCATCAATGCATTGTTGGCTGCACCCGCATTCAGACCGAAACTCGGGTCGGCTGATGTTTCATTAGCTATTGGCTGCTGTTGTTGTTGCATCACAAGTTGACTCGGATCGACAAACCCGTGCGGAGCTAGAGGGGCAAATTGGCCCGCTGGTTGTAGCAGACCTGGAGACATGATTGTTATTGTTTTCTTGCTCAAAATGCGGGCTGGTATCAAAATACAGCATTGCGGCTCGAAATAGCCCCCTAACCTTGCATGTCCTGAGGCAGGTATCCACCAGGCGGGTATGCTGCAGCGGTGCACATCGGGAACGAAGGATCCCAAGTATTGCGGCCCAACGTTTGCTCGTATCTGCAAAGTAGACATTTTGAGGTGTCACCCATATCGAGGAGTTTTTCACTGGATAGTGGTGCCCATTTGCATTTGGGCCGGCCGGAAACAAAGCCAGCTTACACGTCTCGTGATGTGACGGGTCCGATCTCAAGTTGCCTATGACGAGCCAAAAAGTCGACAAACTAAAAAAGAGAGAAAGAGAAAATAAAGAGAAAATCCCGACTCACAACGGTTGGGAGTAGGAATTCAGATTGACGGTAGGCGCTCCAAACATGTTGCCTGATGCACCAAGGAGGGCGGCGCTGTTTGGGGAGCCAGGATTCGTCAGTGCATAACCACCGTACTGGCCATAACCGGTTGGGTTGTAGTACCGATCTGGTGTGTGGTACAACTGCGCTGAGTTCGGGTCCGGGTAGTAGCCGGGCTGAAACATTGAGTTTGGCTGATTTTATGACATAATTACATAATTGTGTTATGTCAAACACACGAGCATAAGGCTAGAGGTGGAACAGTGCGGACATAAATGTGATCAACAAGTCATCCTGTTATCATGCCCTTTGGATATGAAGTCAGGCAGAAACCGTTTAGTGGAAAATAAACACATGCAATCAGATTGAATATGTCTTGACGAATTCATGTATAGCTGCCTACAGTCAAAGTCCAATCTCCTGTTCATGTACCTGATTGAACATCATAGCCGTCGGATCAGTGAGAAACTGCGAGTACTGCTGGGGCTGTAGACCGGCTGAATTATCAGTAAAGTGAGGTTTCGGAAAATTTATGCATCCATATTTAGTGAATCTAAATGGTAAACTTAATTTTTCCAAACCTCAAAACCTACTTTGATTGGAAGGTGACACGGCCGATAGTTGTTGCAACGACGCTGGTGCGTACGCGAGGGCTGGGTCCTGAACGAAATACATACAACAATATAACGGCGTGGACGTAAGCGTAACCTATGCATATACACGGGTTACTGTATTTCTCTTCACAGTCACAATTTTAAGTTGACAGCCAACCTGCAACATTGGCTGTGCGAGCAATCCATTCAACACACTGCCAGTGCCACCACTTTGATGCAACGATTGATGGTGCATCAGTTGGTGATCGGATATCGATTGATGTTGATCGGAGGTGCTGTTCATCACATAATCGTGACTGAATGACTCGATCACAGATGGTCGTGTGACCAGGACACCTGAATGCGTAAGGCAAACGTGACAATATGGTTCGCGGGATTAGGAACATGACAAAAAAACATCACGTTTCTTTCACATGTGTTAGTTTTCGCTTATGTTATTAGTTTTGCTAAATCCAGTTCTGTCTGGTATAGTAGCAATTTATTTTGGCTACGCGCAGGTCTGGGCCTTTCGTCGTCAAGTAACAATTTTTTTTGAAAAGTTGTAATGAAAACTGAAAACCGAAGCTTCCAAACAGACGAAAACATCGAAAGTGATCATTGACGCTGTTTCTGTGTGAATTGTACAGGATGTTTTTGTTGCCGCGTCAACTTGCTTTCGCAGACTGGGGGTGCACCAGGACATCGTCAGGGCGAGTGCACCAGATGGGTGCGTGAACAAAAAACTGGTTTGATCGATCGGTTTAAACTGCCATCATTAAACATTAAAACACGAATATTAGCAAAAACGGCAGCGACAAACCTGGATGTTGTGCATCAGTGGTGGCCACATGATGTTCCTGTCCCGTCATGGGTTCCGGAACCTGTTCCTGGTCACGATGTTGCATTTGTTGCTGGTCAGTAAGTTGCACCATTGATTGGTGATGCTGATGATGGGTTACGGTAGTCTCAGGACCAGAATCGGTGTCCGGACTTCCGTCATCATGCTGTTGGTGGTGGTGACTTCCGGACACAATGACCGGCGCTGAATGACCACCGGATGCCACGTGTTGAATGACACCACCGCCGCTGCTGTAGGGCACGACTGAAAGAATATTCAAAGATTATTAAGTGATGTTACGCAACAAATTGTTTAAGAGCACTGATTTTATATTTCTTTTCTTGGGGTAAGCATATTATTCGAATCAAAGTTTGGGGGACACCAGTTTCGGATCAGCACAAGTCACGGCGTAGCCCGGAATCAGAGTTGATGAATCTGCCTTGGTCACGTGACTGTTTGTGTCTGTGTTGCATGACCAATGCAGACCAATCCGATTCTATCATCCAGCTCCCGTCAAAGTCGCTACATCTTGATCCAACACGGACCACTCGCTCTTTGTATCGCAAAAGTACCCAAAATTCCCAAACTCAGAAGATCGCTTCTACAAAACCGACTGTTTTGCGGCGAGCCAGCATTATGTGTGGGTGACGGTTGGTAGTACTGGTTGATGATCGGTGCGGAATGGGGGGCGTCCTGATGAGGCGGCGAATTGTGCACCATCGAATCGGTGGCAGCTGATTGTGGTTCTGCAACGAAAATGTTCGGTCGGTCTGTACTGTTGTCGGTGGGTTTTCAATTGCGGCCATGTTGTCGCAATGCATAAGACGCTCTGATCATGCAACTACAAATAGGATACACAGGCATCTCAGACTGTTCCATCATCGAGTCGAAATCGCACTTTTCCCGTCAACATACTCACCATTCGCACCTTCATGTTGCTGATGGTACGCAGCCATGTGTGTCCAGTACGGCTGTTGTTGTTCGTGGGGCGCTGATACCACCGACGTGACCAGGCTGTGCTCCATCTGGAAAACGCAAGAAATTACTTTATATTACATAAAGAACTGAATATTTGAAAGCGTGCAAACTACTATACCTTACTTACCGTAACGTAACGATACGTAAAACTAAAAATACCCCTGACATTGTATAAAATGTATAGGACCGGATGGCGAACCTTAACCACATTTTGTCTTCTGCCCGTGATCGAACCATGCTTCTGACACAGGTCATGCGCTCTACCTCAGAAAATATCTCAATTTCATTTTTCAGAAATTTCCCGCAGAGGCAATGGGAACTCGGTTCGGTGTGAGCCGTGAATTTGCAGCAAAGTGTTGATACCAAAACTGTAGGTACAATTGGGGCCGTTGCCAGTTATCGGTTCACTTTGGTTCAGCCAACACCAAACATGTAGAGTCTGGGTTGATAATAATAATAGCTGATAACTGACAGGGTGGGTGTGGGTTGCATGCCCCGCATGTATGATGCATGTGCTCATTAGGTCATACACAAGAAGATAAGATAAAAACGTTGCCGGTGTTTATATACATGACACCAACCGAGGCCTATCTTAAAACACAACGTTGCCGCGAAACCAGAGTGATAGGAGATTCGGACAGCAAGCGTGCTGCTAATCTAATCTCTATGGGCGTTTTGTTCACTCTTCCCATATAAACATATCAAACACGTTGAATGTTCTATGCCGCATTGATTAGAGATTCGTAAACTGGTCATATCTTATCACATTATGTGGAACTCGAGAGCTGTTATATATGTAGTTGTATCTGCAGTACGATGTGCACTGATAAAAAAATAATGGACCAAAGTCACTTACCGCGCATGCACGATTTGTGATTTCGGATCACAGATATTGATTCGGTGAATTCTCCAGAAGCTGCTTGACTGCTTGCCTTGACGGTGTAACGATTTAGCCAGTATAACTTGTAAAGTCGTGGTAACACTGTACAGTAACGATGTGTTTTAGAGCACATAAGCTTCGGCAATAAAGTGTGTGTGCAGTGCTTGCTCCCAGACGTAATAAACCCGTGCGGTATGTGCTACAGCCAATCAGCGAGCTGGAGCTGCTTCATCAAAACAACATGATGGACGCACACACAAGCATCGACGGTTTGTTTGTTTTGTGAATTGGGGGTGCATCGCTACATTACATTGGGCTATCAACTTGCGGTCATACTGGTCTGGCACAGGTACTGTAGCCCGTGTTCATGATATTCTTCTCTTCGCTTTAAAATGCTGAGGTGTTCATGATATTCTTCTCTTCGCTTTAAAATGCTGAGGAGCCAGGGCTTACCACCGTACTGCCAAAATGTGAAAGTTCAACACCTTTGCAATCCTTAGTTTGAAAGAAAAACCACTGCGTTCTGCGACAAGATATTGCCGCCTCCAACAGTTACCGTAACCTATGAGCATCTACCGAGACACACTATAACTACCCCAAACCAAGCACCACTCCTGCATCATTATTCCAAAGTTTCACCAGTACAACCAAAAGCGACCAAGTGCACCCAAACCCATGCGGATGTGTCGTGCTTTGAGGGGTACGGTACGTGACAGTTTTGTTGGCGGTAAACGAGCTTTGTTTCAAAAGCTGCCGATAGCGTACATTGCAATTAGACAACTATGCAGTAATTATGAGCAATCAGACGAACTCGTCACAAAAGGACACCCCGCCATAAGTGGTCTGTGTCTTGCTTTGTAACCTGGCTAATTTGCCTGTTGGTGCATAGCATACAGATACAAGAAATGCGTTGGGTTTTTCCGACCGAAAAACAAAAAACTCAATTCTCGGATGCTTGATGTTTTGACGTATCCTTCCGGTGTACAGCTACATGTATTGCTGACATTCCGTCGGGATAAAGCAAAAACCTTGTCGATCACATTAGCAAAGTGCTGGGTACTGCATCGGTTCAGGCGATTGGAACTTAGGTACCCAAGATGTTACAATGCATCACTTGAACATGAAATGTCATCCACGCGACGCGATTGAGCTTCATCACGGAAAACGTTTTGATGGAGATCACTTGCGATGCGTATCAACAATCCGAATAGAATAGTGTGGTTTTCGATACTTCACGGCGGAGTGGGTGCATTATATGAAATGGGCTGTTGCACAAAATATTTAGATAACACACGCATGGAAAGATACATACGCACCAGAAACGTAATCAGCAAGCCAGAAACTGATACGTACAATGTAGACTCAATGCAAGCATAAACGTGCTACAAATGTATCAACTCAACTTGGCATATTTTTTCATTCGTAGTTCACTCCTTTCGTAAGATTCCTAGAGTGACTCATGATTCCGAGCTTTTTATAAGTTTTCTGGCGCGAAGTTTATTTTGTAATTTGTTGATTATGTACTGTATGTTGAGATGAACAGTGCTTTTTGTTCCGTGTCAGGCAGTTACTGTTCAGGTGTCCGTGCTATATTTTGAGCTCATACCTTTATTGGCGTTTCTAACCATAAGTGCTCTGTGATACGGACAGAACATGGTCTGAAAAGCATGTGGTTCGTGAGAAAACAGCGGAAGGTTTCTAGTCATGAAGCCGTGCATTATTTGACCGAACAATCATCCGTCGCTTAGAAACACTGGAATGTTACTGCTTTCTTCCGTGTCATTTCATATAAAAAAACACAAACGTTTTCGAGCCTCAAATTCTGGCAGAGATGTGAGGTGACATCGAGTTCCACATGGCATGGCACGGTGGACTGAATCAAAATCTGTGTAAGCTTGTCTCTGTCACTCAGCTTGTTTTCATTATTTTCCGCTGTTATTTGTCGGCTTTGTGCTTTTAATCCCAAAATGCCGCTCTGCAAAATGGACACATGTGTGAAAGTGATCTACAGCGTATTGTGTTTCTCTACATTTGGTCTGTTTAACTGACTGTACAATAGATTGAGCCATTTAATGAATATTATTCATAAAATTTTCTCTCACTTTTCACTCTCTCTCGCTGGGAAGCAAAAACGTGCAGCCCAACCAGAGCCCATGTAACTGACTGTTACTGACACCATTTTCCCATGAAACTGGGTGAAAAAAATTTTATCAAGCGGATCTCCGTTGTAGTGGGGTTGATTTTGGCTGGATACAGTTTTTAGAACAGACATACAAATGGTTGCATGTGGCGGAGAAAGGTTGGAGTGGTACGTAAGTGCTGATTCATGTCCCATTTTTCGTTAGGCCAATTACTCCTTCAACCACAATGTAACTGATTCGGAGAACATTGGATATCCGTACACATTTGCATACAAAACAAGAGCGTGACTTTAGAAAAAATGAGCCCATCGAAACAAAAAGTACAGTAACTCAGGCACCATACTAGCCCGAGACACGCGACCACGGCGCCAGATATGAAAAAAGATCCAGAATTCCACATCGAAATATCGTTTCGTATATCTAATTACCATGGCACTGATCCGGATCGGTGGAAAAATGGCGCGCGAGTTTTTTAGGTCCTAACCTTCATCTTTGGTTTTTCGAGCTGGTGTGCTTTCACTGTCAGTGGGTATTCGTTTTACTGGTGCCGAAGTTCTAAATTTAGGGATAATCCTTCACAAGCAGTCCTGTATCAGCATTTGCCAGAGCACATACTCACGTGTAAGTGAACATGCCACTTGAAAACACCCAAGCATTTTGCTGTACTGGGGTGTGATCAAAAGAATTGAGAAAAAGCACGAAGATGTGTGTGTTAGTTTACTGAAGCATTGTAGTGTACATGCGTTACCGTACACCGCCGTGAGATGCGTCAGCCATTTTATGGGGCGTTTTGTGTGCACACACTTTGTAAACATGGTCAAACATTGGCTTTGAGCAGGATTTAGCAGCTATAAGCGAGCGCTGTTATTGCGCTTTTTGTTGTATTACGGATTTAGGCACATACACTATTGGTTTTGTTGATTTTTCGCTTGACACACACACACACACACACACACACACACGCAGAAAGTCCGCACGCAGAACATGTTTAGTACTTCTTATATTTTCTGCACAAACCCATGGGCTACAAGGCAGTGAACATCGGATAATGCGCCTATAAACTGCAGGCGTGCGCTGAATTAATCAATCAACAAATGATCTGCCGATAATCCATTTATCAATAATAATAATGGCCGTAATTGATGAGGAAATCTATGGCGAAGTGGATATGGAGAGCACGAGCTCGCGACCAATGGCCCCGATCAGGCCGGAAAGTGTGAGAAGGGTTGGTTGATAGTTGCACCGATGAGCACCTCGTGCACCACATGATTGCGAACATACGGAACGAGACGTTGGTGTACACTGTTTTGCTATGCGAAAAGGAGACGCGTTTGCGAACGTTTGGTGTTAGAGCAGACGTGTGAAACAAAGCAGTGTATATCACGGTTCCATATGTATTTTATGAAAATTGTAGAACTTTCTACTTTTAATTTAACATTTAATTTCATAGTTTGGGTGTCAAAGCAAACGTAGAACTTGTTCTGTTACTTGCACGGTTGTTACCTACAGCTCAATTACAAAAATCGCAGCATCATTTTCCAGAGTGGCATATTCACCACAGTTTTCAGCCACTTACAAAATTTTTGGCTGTTTTTATCCAAATCGCGACTTTTTCAATATATTCTTTGCAGCGTCAAAGACTCCTGCTTTACTGGGTGATCGGCGGAGGCGCAGCGGTGGTGGTTCTCATAATTCTCGCAGTGGTCGGACTTTGTTACTTCGGTCGATGTGGTATCGCTGGATTTGCATCATGAGTTATTGCATGAAGTTTTCAGTTTCGTCACCGTGTGATTTCCGTGTGCCAATTTTGCATAATGTTCATATGAAAGAATCGACTTCACTTTATTGTGCTGTTATGTTTGCTAAAAACTAGTGATGTTTTGCTAAAAACAGGAACGTAAAAATTGTGTCGACATATTTTTTCAAAAACAAAAATCCGCGAGCTGCTTATTATGTTAGTTTAGATGGAACAGCAAGCAGCACCACGGCATACCCACCATGTTGTGCGTTCATAGGACGCGAAAGAGCCAGCAATGAAACAGCAAAGTTACGGTCGTGTGACGTTCGTGACCAACCCAGGGGTGGGTACATATTGTGAAACAACATACATCAACTGCAAACATGAGCAGCAACTTGTGCACACAAGCTTGGAAGATACTCGTAGACAAAACATTAAGGCGTCATAGTCCATGGTGCAGAACTAGAGATCCGTAGAAGCTTGTAACATGGTTTGCAGCGCGAACCCGCTTTTCCGATCGAGAGTGTTCCAACGCGCATGGAGCCCTTAACATTCAATAATTTGGCACGTTTTCTTGGTCGTTGTGTAACATCAGATAAACGGACAGACTATAACCTCGTTCAGTCAACAAGCAAGCGCAAAGCAAAGTTTGATGTGCAACACATAAACGCCTAGTAGTAAATAGAGACAATACGACGGTGCATGGTGCTGTCCTCTCCAGACAATATTTGAGCTTCTTCCACTGATAAGGACCAGCTCACTTGACTTTATGTCGTGCAAACATTGTGCAGTGTGTACACATTCGCAGCAGGTATTATTCGATTGACGTATATGGGTTGAAGAGAGCAGCGAGTTATGCTTGCCAGCACTGAAAGTTGCTACAGTAAGATTTGGGGAGAATAGTAATTTTGGGACCTGAGGATAGGTTGCATAACTTTGACGGGATTTGCGAAGTTTGAAAACCACCTTTGATTCGCGCGAGCTTTCTTCTGACCAGATTATGTAACATTATTCCAGTAACAAACAAAACAGAAGTCAGTATCCAGAGCAGCAATGTAACACGGAGTGCCAAAACAAAACTCAAACTGAATCAAGTACAATACAACACCTTCACGGTCTTTCAAATGATTTATTATTCTTGTCCTTCTCACCATCTTTTGTGGCAAAGAACGTGCTGGGATCAGCCGGATGTACGTCATGTTGTCGAGCGAATTCCTGCAAGTTACGTTTCATCGCATATGCGTCCTCGCCGTCCGCGTAGTATTTCGGCTCGATCTCGTTGACGCTGCAATGCAACCATGGAGGGTTGTGTCGAGCTGAATGGCATCATCATATTAGACGCCTTTGGGCGATCGATGTAGATGGGCCGTTTGGCCATGACAGCAAAACTCCAAACCAGAAGTCGGTAAGATACGTAGATTGCTACGCCGGGAACACGTCCATAATTACGTCACTTTTGAGAAATGGGCATAAGGTCAACCAGCGCAAAAGCTATCACCAGATCTCTAATAAATGCCAATAGATATTTTAAAAATATTTATTTTTCCATATTGGGGTCGCGACCAAACCCGGTATTGAAGCCCACCCGGCTGATACTCTTCTGGTGACAAACTGTGAGATGCAAATCCAACAGTCAACCGGACAGACATAGCAAAAAAATGCAAACAATCTGCACGAACGTGAATTTGAGCGTGTGTTCATAGAGATTGAGCGCAGCGCGATTGCTGACACGAACGTGCAGACTGACATATCGTCCATTGAATGTCTCGACCATCGCCCGGGCTGTTTGGTCCATCAGTTTCTGCGCCAGACCCAATCGTCGATACGATCGTTTCACGGCCAACGATGTGATGTGACCGTGAGGCTCCTCGTCTGGGTCTTCTTCCCTGAGAAATTGAAGCAGAGGCCTTTCGTTTCTTTAACTTTGGTTCAGATTGATTTTCGGACGAAGCACTCAATATTAGCAGCGATTGAATAACGCTTGATTCTTGACTCAAAGTGCATTTCAAATTATTTCGTGCTGGTAATACCATACCGCCTTCCTAGTATTATTGTATGCAGTCAGTCTGGCTGTTTTTCTTGTCAAAGTTTTCTGGCATGAAGTTTGATGGGAACAGCAGGGCTGAACTTTGGCCGGGGCCCCGATTCCACTACAGACGCTGTTCTTAATCAATGCCCGTTGTCGACGGTTGAACTGGAAACACCTTCCACGCATGTCGAATTCTTATTCCGAAAAGTTACCGAATCACTCCAAGCACCGTCACCGGCGAAGCCCGGCCTTGCTGCCGGCAGGAGCAGGCCTGAGTAAATATCGACTTTTTTGACATGAAGACTCACATTTTTGCCAGCACATATCCTACAATACGTCCTTTGTCATCCTCAGCCACATATGACAGCTGCGGCCACGATAGCCCGTGATAGAAGTAGTATTTCATCTGATAGTTTTCGGGCAAACACAGCAGATTGCAGTGCTGCGTATTCATCAGATCTTCGGGCTGAAAATGAAAATCTTTCGAAAGGTTTTCATTCAATTTTCACTACTCACTACTCACTGGTTTAAAATGACAGAAAACTGGCGCTTTGCGGCAGAATTATGCATTTGCAGCCTTTCGACAGATTTTGCCACTTCAGTTCTGAGATCGTTACTAAGAATTTGCCGTCGACTCTCGCCTCGACCCCACATGCCCGAAGCCCTCAACACAAAAAACCTAACCAACAAACCTTGGCACATCTGATATTCATTTTGTGCGTCGCAGAACAGAGCAGCAGCAGCAGCAGCTTGGGCTGATTTGTAGGCAGCAGGCAGGTAGGTACAGTGGGGAGTGGTAATCAATTCAACCACCAGTGGTCCGAATCGGACGCAATTGGAGAACCTAAAAACACGCAATTCCTGGGAAAAGCAATAATGGTAATTAATTTATGGGGATGGGAAAGGCAGGGTTAAGGGGGCGTCGTTGCTTATTGGAAAACCCTTACGTGGAAAATCGATTTTCCTTTATCTCAGAATTAGGCTTGGGCTGGGCTTAAGCTGTAGTTCTTGGGGCGGGGAGGGAGTCTCCTATAAGGCAACGCTGTAGCTGGGGGAGACCCCCCAATGGTACACTACCCGCCCCGACCTGGTACACTACCCCCATTTTTAGGCTACAAATGGGCATCTTTAGGCCCAAAATGGGTGATTTTAGGTCAACGTTGTCAAAAAGTCGCAAAATACCCTGTCTATGGAGAATTTTTTCCAAAAAGGGGCAAGAATAGGTGAAATTTTCAACCTCAAAAATGACTTTGGGTCTTTCTCCCAACTTCCCCCCAGGGAGGTACGCAGACCGCCGCTCTGAACAAATGAGTAGGTACACTAACCGTCTCGCCGGACAAGGAACTACGCTGGTTAGGGGGTCGGCGGGTACCCGACACCAGTGTAGTTCCTGGGGGGAGGGGGTCCCCCTAAAGGTACACTAATTTCCCCGATCAAGGAAGACTAGTGCACTAACTCCCCAATTTTTGCCTAAAATAGGCATTTTTAGGCCTAAAATGGGCATTTTCAAGACTAAAACGTGTGACTTTCAGGTCAATGTTGTCAAAAGTCGCCGAAATACCTTTTTATGAAGAACTTTTTTTCCAAAAAGGGACATTTGGGTCTTCCCCCTTCCCCCAGGGAGGCACACTAATTTCCCCGCCGGACCACGAACAACACTGCCCGACACCCGACATCTGGAAACACCCCACACCGACATCTGAGAAAAAAGCCGACACCCGACAATTCTAAAAACACCCGAGATCTCGTTTTTGAACCAAAAACAGACATTTTGCTCATTCGCTGAGTTTAATGCAATTTTGGGCTCAATTTACTGAGTTCAAGTTTTTTTAAACAAAATCAACACAAAAATGTACATGCTGCGCCTTCAGAAACATTTGGTTCGAAGAAAATTCTCTCTCAAAAATTCTTCTCTCAACAAAACCGACGTGTGTCGGCTGTCGTCCGCTCCCCAAAAAAATCCCAACCAGAAATAGGGTTAGAGAGATGTCGGGTGTCGGGTGCAAAAAAAGTGTAGGAGTTGGGTGCTTCCAGGATGTCGGGTATCCCCCTGACCTCTAACTCTACAGAAATAATAGGAACAGCGTAGTTTTACCCAAAAAATGCTGTGAAGCACAGTGCAAAGATACAATGTGCTTTTGAAGACATAGAAACTGCTCAAAATCTTAGCTACATTGGTTCGAGCCTCAAAAGTTTCCAAGCAGCTGCGGTTTTTTCGTTTTTTTACCTTTAGAAACCGTCGAAAAAAAACAGAAAAAACGTTCTTTTTCACGAAAACAAACGGTTTTTTCATACGCAACTCGCCAGAACACTAGAATCCAGATGGCACTTCGGCATTGATGAATGTCCAAAAACATCATTTTTTGTCAAAAATTGGACAACATTTTGCCCGGTTTTTTTCACGAAAAAACCGGTACTTTCTCTTCCATCCGCAACCATATCCCAGTGTAGTTCCTGGTCCGGCGAGGCGGTTAGTGTCAGTGTACCTACCCATTTTTTCGGAGACGGTTAGTGTACCTCCCGACGTAAGGTTTAGGCTCAAGTCTGGGATTGAGCAATGGTCAACGAGTCGCGTGGTGGAAGAACTTGGTCGCCTTAAAGGGGGCGACTCATTGCTAAAAGTCCCTGTTTATGGTTTCAGCGTGTAGCTGAGACCCGCGCCATCACAAAGCCACCAAGATTAAGCCGATCGGTTCGGAATCGGCCGAGATCGAAGCGATTGAATCGGGTCGACTAGGAACAAAAATAATTTTGGACCAGCTGCATTTTTATTGCAAATCATGGGAACCTCGTACTCTGGCCATGAAACATTCAGAAAAACCGTCCTTTCTATATGAAAACAAAGACACATTTCTTGGTGTATAGTCCAACCACGAACTCATGAGACGACTTATTTTGAAGTTGACTTGAGCGGATCCAATATGCCGGTTCCACGTATTTCGGAAATCAAAGAAAGAGAAACGCATGTATTTTTTAAAAACACGCTCTCCACCTCTGTGCGTAAATTCCATTTTGACTCCCAAAACATTTGTGTGTTGAACGACGTTGCTGTTCGCGTAAGCACGCAACAAATTGAGGTCAGCCAGCTGGAACTTGTCATCATGTCTCTCGGCCCAATCTCTTTCTTTTGTTTGTGAAAACCCGTGTAACCGGCGCATTTTTGAATCTGGCCGAGCAAGCTTTAAAAAGAGTCGTCTCATGAGCACGTGGCTGGACTATACTTGAGGTCAGCCAGTTGACAGCCACGTCGCGCAGTGATCAAATGCGCCAAGAATGTTTCCTTTGTTTTATATAAAAACGACTATTTTTCTGAATGTTTCATGGCCAGAGTACGAGGTTCCCCTAATTTGCAATAAAAATGCAGCTGGTCCAAAATTATTTTTTGTTCCTGGTTGGACCGATTCAATCGCTTCAATCTCGGTCGATTTTCATCCGATTAATTTAATCTTGATGTCATTCTGATCGCACATATCCCAGCTACAAGCTGAAATCATAAAAAGAGCACTTTTAGCAATGAGTCCGCCCCAGTGTTGGAGGTACTCTGGAGGGGGGGATACCTACTGTACCGCGCTCAGAGAGGGGGGGATACCTACTGTACCAGAGCCGATGGCCTGGGGGGGGTTATGTACCTAGGGGGGGGGTTTGGGGGGGGGGGGGTTAGGTTTTGGGGTGAAAATTTTTAATGTGTTTATTATGTGCGGAATCGTGTGAAAACGTGGTATTTGCGCGCGTAGCGCGCGAATTTTGGGTAATTTGAGGCAAAAACCACTGATTTTACACTAATTTTGGCCATTTTGGTCAAAAATTGGCACTTTTTGGGCAAAATCGGGGGGGATACCTACTGTACCGGGGTGAAAATCGGGGGGGGGGGATACCTACTGTACCATGCCAAACATCGGGGGGGGGATACCTACTGTACCAGGCGAGGGGGGGATACCTACTGTACTGGGGGGGGGGGGCTACCCCCCCCGAACCCCCCCCACCTCCAACACTGGTCCGCCCCTTTAAGGCAGGCCCATGTGTGGGAGGTAAGTATGATGCGGTATACTTGCGGGCCGGAACAGACGTGCACGGGAGCAATTTTTCAGCTGCTGCCGGTTGTATCATTTTGGCAAAAATTTCTTGTTCCCGGTTGTATCAAAGAGCAAGAAATAGAGGTTCCGGTTATGTCAATATTATGCTGCACTTAATCGTAATGACTATCAATAGTCATTAGAAGTGCCATTCAATGACATGACCATGAAACCACACTGCAAACGACATGGCAGGTGCGTAAAACAATCACTCAACCTGCTTCTGTACCGGGGTACTGTACCCAGGATTTGGGTGATCCGGTTTTGGGGGGTGGGCGGACGAAGAAAGTTTAGAGGGAGGTACTGTATCACACTAGTCTCGTGGGAACTCAACTTTTATGGCTTAAAATGTCCATGAATCGCGAGAACACGCAAATTTTTGCACTTTGTTGATTTTGGCCGATTTTTAGCCATTTGGACCAAAAAGGGTATTTTTGGGGTGAAATTTGGAAAAAATTGGGGGATACCGTACCAGAGAGGGGGCTATACTGTACCTGAGCGCTTGGTGTGGAATCTAGCGATTTTAAATAGAATTCATGCAAAGTATGATCATGCGCGCAAAATTTTAACAATTTGCACGCGCGACATAACTTTCAAGGAAAATTGTTGTAACCTCAAACGCGAAAAGCACGTGATTTTTTCGCTTTCGACGTGTGTTGGAAAGAAATCCTAAGATTTAGGGACCATTGTTACCTCCAGTGGTGTGGCTACCCAGACCTGCATCAACCTACTGTACCACCGAAAAAGCCTGCAACCTACCTACCTACCGTACCGGTCGAGTTAGGGGGGCGGGGTCGTACCACTAGGGGGTCATCTGGGAACAAATTTTTTATGTCTAAATATTGAAAATGTACTCTAAAAAGCTAATTTTGTGCGTAGCGCGCGATTTTTTGCCTGAGTGAAAAATACCGATTTTATAAAAATTTGAGCCAAGAAATCGCACCCTACGGTACCAGCCGGGAGGAGGCGACATACCTACGGTACCAGGCTGGGACGGCAGCCTACCTACATACCTACTGTACCAGGTGAGGGGCGGCAACCTACCTACTGTACCTTCACACTACAACTACGCGCAAGTAAAACATGCCGCATCACACAGGAACTTGCCCACCTCACACTTTCTTTTCATTGTGTTACACAATTAATGAGGAATCATACTCATAAATACGGACATCGCGCGACAGCGCGAATTTTTTTCGTAAAAAAACACCGGAAATCGACGAAATACTGCAATGATCATTTTCCAAAATTTTGACCTTCCCGGTTGTATCAAAAAGTTTTGCTGCAGCTGTGCTGTAGCTGAACACTCTTCAGCTGCAGCAGGCCCCGTTCAGCTACTGCCGGGCTGTACCTGCTGCAGCTGCTCGTGCATGTCTGGGCCGAAAAAAAACCGTTTTTTCCGAAAAAAACCGTTTTTTTCCGAGGCCCGGAAAATACGTTTTTATTTTTCCGGAAATTTTTCCAAGTGGCAACTTTTGGAAAAAAACGGTTTTTTCCAAAAATTTCCGAAATATTTTCAAAGGTTGCGAAAGGATGTTGTTAAAACCAATGTAAATCGGTCCTAAACAGTTCAAAATGAGCACTTTTTAATCTCCAAGTGCATTTTTAGCCTGTTTCAGGCCATTTCCCGACAAAATTTTCTCCAAAATAGGCGTTTTTGGACCATGGGTATCCTTAAGTACTGGAAAAATATTTGAAAAAAAACGGTTTTTTCCGGAAAAAACGGTTTTTTTTTCAAAAATATATTTTGCGGAAAAATACGCAAGTATATGATGCGGGGTTGGGACCGGAAGCGTGAGAGGTATGATTTTGGTCACCTAAAAACGTGAAAAAAACACCGTTTTAGTGATACAATTTTGGCCAAAAAATGAGGTAAAAATAGTACTTTTTCCAAATTTTCGCCGAAAATTGCCTAAAAATAGGTATTATGGGTGTGGGAAAATAAGGTCGAAAAACACCGATTTTTGCCTTAAAAGGTATAAAATTGCTTGTGAGAGGTATGATTTGGAGTTGTGAGAGGTAAGTACTCAACTCCCCCCAACCCCCCTTCGGGTTTTGTGGTAGGTAAGTACCGAGAGGGGGGTAACCCCCCCAACCCCCCTGCCACTACTATGCCTCTGGGGGTATCTCGAGTAACTCCGATACCTCCCCCCTTAGGGTATCTTGGGTCGATTGAGCGGACCCTCCGTTTTTTCGGAGGGGGAGATAGTGTCCCCCCCGAGGGGGGAGACCCAAATTCAGGAAAAAGTCACTTTTTGAGGTAGAAAATTTGACCAACCGTAAAAACCTAAATAGAAGGTGGGCTCTATTAATTCACTGACCCCATTTGGGGGGCTCTATTACGGGGGAGGCTCTATTCCGGGAGGGGGCCTCTATTAATTCACTGACCCGAACCTGAGAAATTGTTCCCAGAAATACCCCAAAACCCCTAAAAAGGGGTTTGAAACGATGTTTTTCCGCTTGTAATCGCATTTATTCGTGTCTATTCGTCAATAAGAGGAGTATTATGTGCTCTGAACGAACAACAAACGTGCATAAATGTACCTGTGCACCACTATCAAGCCTTAATATCGTAAAAACCTAAATAGAAGGGGGGCTCTATTAACTCACTGACCCCAGTTTGGGGGGCTCTATTCCGGGGGGGCCTCTATTAATTCACTGACCCGAACCTGAAAAAATTGTTCCCAGAAATACCCCCAAAAACCCCTAAAAAGGGGTTTGAAATGATGTTTTTTTGCTTGTAATCGCATTTATTCGTGTCTATTCGTCAATAAGAGGCGTATTATGTGCTCTGAACGAACAACAAACGTGCATAAATGTACCTGTGCACCACTATCAAGCGTTAATACACTACTGTATAGGGGATGTTACTTAAGGGGGGGCTCTATTAATTCACTGACCCCTTTTTGGGGGCTGTATTACGGAGGGGGCTCTATTCCGGGGGGCTGTATTTAGGTTTTTACGGTATTTTTGCCCCTTTTTGGAAAAAAAATCCTTCATAAAAAGGGTATTTTGGCGACTTTTGAGAACATTGACCCAAAAATCACATATTTTAGGCCTAAAATGCCTATTCTAGGCAAAAATTGGGGGAGATAGTGATAGTGTACCCGAAGGGGGAGATAGGGGGATACCGTAAAAACCTAAATACAGCCCCCCCCCCGGAATAGAGCCCCCCAAAAAGGGGTCAGTGAATTAATAGAGCCCCCCTAAGTAACATCCCCTATACTGTAGTGTATTAAGGCCTGACAGTGGTGCACAGGTACATTTATGCACGTTTGTTGCTCGTTCATAGCACATAATACGCCTCTTATTGACAAATAGACACTAATAAATGCGATTACAAGCGAAATACCATCCTTTCAAACCCCTTTTTAGGGGGTTTTGGGGGTATTTCTGGGAACAATTTTTCAGGTTCGGGTCAGTGAATTAATAGAGGCCCCCCCGGAATAGAGCCCCCCCGTAATAGACCCCCCTAAATGGGGTCAGTGAATTAATAGAGCCCCCCCTTCTAGGTTTTTACGGTAGTGTACCACCACGCTCACGCACCACCTGAGGGAGAGACAGCGTACCCGAGGGGGCCCCCCTCCCCCCAGGAACTACACACTGTTTGGACCAGTGCTGTGGCTGGGGGGGGGGGGGTGGGGGGTCCCCCCAATGGTACCCTACCCGCCCCGGCCTGGTACGCTACCCCCTACCCGCCCCGCTCTGGTACCCTGGTCAAAAATGCCCAAATTTCGACCGAAAACCCTAAAAAGTGCATATCGATATGTGTACTTTTTAGTACCGTATTCCCTAAAATAGAGCCCCCCAAAAATACAGCCCCCCTAAAAGGGGTCAGTGAAAAAATAGAGCCCCCCCAAAAACACAGCCCCCCCCAACTTGGAATTCCCCGCTTGAGGGTCGTAAAGTCAAGTTCTTGCATAAGACACCTTGTGTACAACGTTTGTGGTTGAGTATATGATGACGTAAAGCCTTTTATGGAAGATCTGCACCTATAAAAACACTCAATAATGACCAGTAACACCCTGACAGAACTCCATTTTAGGGGTATTTTGTGGAACATTTTTTGAGATTTTGGGCAGCGAAAAAATACAGCCCCCCCAAACATACAGCCCCCCAAAAATACAGCCCCCCCTAAAAGGGGTCAGTGAAAAAATACAGCCCCCCCCCCCCTTGTATTTTAGGTTTTTACATAAAAACAGACACCCGAAAAAACTTGTGTTGTATCCTACCCGCCCCGAAAAATCTTCCCCCTCCCCCCCAAACCGCATCCCCCCCCCAAAATCCCAGGTACACGACCCCCTACCCGCCCCGATTTTTTCCACCTATGTACCCTACCCGCCCCGCCAAAGTAGCCACAGCACTGGTTTTTGGACCTAAAAAATTTTGTCCCCCCCCCCTAGCTCGGCCGGTAGCGGTACCACGGTTTGGCCTGGCACCATACTGTTTCTATCTTTTTGCTGATACTTTCCCTTAATTTTTTCTTCGGTGCTGGAAATGATAAATGCATGTTCATTCACTTCGCCGACTTTTGAGGTTTCTTTTTCTTTTTTTCTCAACGCTGTCCAGCATAGAAACTGTAGACCGATGTGAGAGTGAGACAACGGGTCGCCCTAAAAGCTCCAGGGCCGAAGCCCTAAAAGCATGGGTGCACACGGGGGGCGCACGGGCGTAGGTGCGCCCCTCTGAGCAGATCTAGGAACGCACTGCTTCCCCCAGAATTACGAGGTGCGCCGCACCTTAAAAATTCAATGCTTTTTTCACAAAAACTTCTAAAAGCACGACAAACCCGCGAGAGCAGCTGAGAATATAATTTTGGTGGTTGTAATCTTCTCCCATTTAGAATGTAGTAGTAATAGTAACTTAAAAGTTTTCGCGCTCTGCGCGTAGTCATGTTTTTTTGTTTTAGAACTGGCGATAGGCATTGACCGCCATGGTTACAAAATAATGGGTCAGTGGTCTGAGCGGTATAGGCATACTTTGCAGGCTCAGACCATACCGTATCACCCTGAACTCTTATATACTTGAAATGTTTCGGGTTACTGTAGCCACGTCGCGCGTGGCTTGCGTGTGAAAGAGCCGAGATCATGAAACATTTACGCGCGTTTGTGTTTGTTGTTTATCGGCTAACCGCGCGAGACGTGGTCACAGTAACCCGAAACATTTCAAGTGTGTAAGAATTCAGGGTGATACGGTATGGTCTAGGTCTGCAAAGCACGGCTGGTTTGTCTTTACATAATGCGACAAATATTTAAAGCGAGATTGCACTTCTGTAATGCAGCGCTGTGGCTGCGGAGGGGGTCGAGTTGGTACCCCCAATGGTACTCAACCAGCTACCCGTACTCGCCCCACTCTGGTACCCTCCCCCTACCCACCCCGCTCTGGTACCAAACCCGCCCTCAAAATGCCCATTATTCGGTGAAAAATGTTCAAATTTCTACCGAAAGCCCCTAGAACTGCAAAAAATTGTGATGTACACCGTTTTTTCGATATTGTATATTTGGCACATTATGCGCTAAAAATGGTGTATAAAAAGGATCCTGCTCAAAAAGTGCGAATAAAAGTTTCAAAAGAGCTGGAAAACCTTTGAAAAAGTATGTTTCCGCAATAAAACTAGGTTGTTTCCCATAATTTTTAACTTTTTCAGAAAACTTCAAAATCCTCCGTGCAATTTTTCCAGAAAAATATGTTTTACTGGCAAAAAGCGTTTTTTTCGTTTTTTCAGGAAAAAAAACCGTCTTTTTCGCCGGCAACTATAGGCAGCACACCACATTAGGTTGGCAAAGCACAGAACCGCAATTCGCGGCAAGTCCACAAAATCTAAAGGTAGTTGCAAAGGTAAGGCTTGAAAAAATTAAGGTGAATTCGATTTCTTCTGTGATTTAGGCCCTGCAACAGTCGACCGCACATACCGTAAAAACCTAAATACAGCCCACTGGAATAGAGCCCCCCGTAATGCAGCCCACAAAAAAGTGGTCAGTGAATTAATAGAGCCCCCGGAATAGAGCCACCCCCCTAAGTAACATCCCATATACAGTAGTGTATTAAGGCTTGATAGTTGTGCACAGGCACATCTACGCACGTTTCTTGTTCGTTTAGAGCATATATAATGCCTCTTATTGATGAAAAGACACGAATAAATGCGATTATAAGCAAAAAACATCGTTTCAAACACCTTTTTAGGGAACAATTTTTCAGATTTGGGTCATTGAATTAATAGCGCCCCCCCCCCCTGAATAGAGCCCCCCCATAATCTGGTCAGTGAATTAATAGAGCCCAGAGTTAACGTTTGTTGTTCGTTCAGAGCACATAATACTCCTCTTATTGACGAATAGACACGAATAAATGCGATTACAAGCAAAAAACATCATTTCAAACCCCTTTTTAGGGGTATTGGAGGGTATTTCTGGGAACAATTTCTCAGGTTCGGGTCATTGAATTAATAGAGATCCCCGAAATAGAGCCCCCCCGTAATAGAGCCCCCCATAATCTGGTCAGTGAATTAATAGAGCCCTCTTGTATTTGGGTTTTTACGGTAGTGGTTGGTTAGTGATTGGTCTGTGGCAGTGTAGTTCCTGGGGGAGGGGTCCTCACCAAAGGTACACTAACCGCCGCGACCAAGGTACACAAGTACACTAACCGCCGCGCCAGGTACACTAACCGCCTCAATTTTTGCCTAAAATCGGCATTTTTAGGCCTGAAATGGGCATTTTTAGGCCTAAAATGGGTGATTTTCAGGTCAATGATGTCAAAAGTCGCCAAAATACCCTTTTTATGGAGAATTTTTTCCAAAAAGGGCCAAAAATCGGTCAAATTTTCCACCTCAAAAAGTGACTTTTTCCTGGATTTGGGTCTTCCCCCCTTCCCCCCCCCCCAGGGAGGTACACTAACCGCCGCACGGAAAAAAGGGGTAGGTACACTAACCGCCGCGCCGGACCAGGAACTACACTGGTCTGTGGCCCTGGTGATCACTATCTGCCGGATATTTTCTTTCTCAATTCATTTGATTATTTATTTTTCCTGATCATTGCCTGTGTTTTGTGCAATATTGTGTCAAAAAGAAACGAAGGCAAGGCATCATTTGTTTCCCATCTAATTTTTCACAAGTTGCAGAACATTGGGAAACCGTTAACTCATCAAGATCACGTGCACACTGCAGTAACGACTCAAGGAAACTTGACGAGCTGCTCGACGTCGACAAGCCGACCAAAAAAGATAAAAAATGGTGTCACAGAAGAAACAGGTTCGTGTTTTAAATTTCAAGGCAGTGTAGTTCCTGGGGTGAGTGGGTCCCCTCTCGGGTACGCCTGTCCCCCTCCAGCCTCCGGCAGTGTAGTACTTGACTTGGTCAAGGTGTTGACGATAGATAGATTGGGACCCGAAATGTGTTGACGATAGATAGATCAGTGTAGTTCCTGGGGGGGGGGAGGGGGGGGACCCCCCCGCGGGTCCGGCTGCTCCCCCTCCGAGGTACGCCTGCCCCACTGTTCCCCCTCCGGGTACGTCTGCTCCCCCAATTTTTTCCTAAAATGGGCAAATTTAGGCCTAAAATAGGCATTTTTAGGCCAAAAATAGGTAAACTTTAGGTGAAACCTCCAAAAAAACGCCAAACTACCCTTTTTATAGGGGATTTTTCGTAAAAGAAGGCAAAAATAGTCCAATTTTTCGACCTCAAAAAATGACTTTTTGCCGTCCCCCCCCCCCCACATTGGGACTTCCCCCCCCCCCCCCCCCCCCCAGGTTGGTACGTCTGTTCCCCCTCCGAAAATAGTGGAGGGTACGTCTGTTCCCCCTCCGGACCAGGAACTACACTGAGATAGATGACCCAAGTCCGAAATCTGGGGGGGGGGGGTCGACCCAAACTTGTTGACGATAGATAGATGGTGGGGAGGGGGGGGGTCGCCAAAAATCAATGTACCGTAAAAACCTAAATACAGCCCCCCCGGAATAGAGCCCCCCCCCGTGAGACAGCCCCCCAAAAGGGGGTCAGTGAATTAATAGAGGCCCCCCCGGAATATAGCCCCCCCCCTAAGTAACATCCCCTATACTGTAGTGTATTAAGGCTTGATAGTGGTGTACAGGTACATTTATGCACGTTTGTTGTTCGTTCAGAGCACATAATACGCCTCCTATTGACGAATAGACACGAATAAATGCGATTACAAGCGAAAAAACATCCTTTCAAACCCCTTTTTAGGGGTTTTGGGGGTATTTCTGAGAACAATTTTTCAGGTTCGGGTCAGTGAATTAATAGAGGCCCCCCCGGAATAGAGCCCTCCCCCGTAATAGAGCCCCCCAAAATGGGGTCAGTGAGTTAATAGAGCCCCCCCCCTTCTATTTAGGTTTTACGGTATAGTATAGTGCATTAAGTAGGTAATAACGTGTAAATATTAATGAAAATGTGTATAGATGTACTAAATCCGCGCGTAGCGCGCGATTTTTGCCTATTTGTGGTGAAAAATACCGATTTTGGGCCATTTTGAGGCAAAAATGTCAATTTTGGGTTCGAAATGTGTTGACGATAGATAGATTGTTCCCAAAATTTGTTGACGATAGATAGATTTGCCCATATGTGTTGACGATAGATAGATGAAATCAAAAAGTGTTGACGATAGATAGATGAACCCCCCAAAGGGCATACCCCCCAAACCCTGGCCTCCGGTACGCCTGCCGCCTGCCCCCTGTTCCCCCTCCGCTGTATGTCTGCTGCTCTGCTCCGTGCTCCCCCAATTTTTGCCTAAGGTAAGCAACTTAGGCCCAAATAGGCATTTTAGGTATAAAATGAGTAATTTTTGGTTAATGTTGTAAAAAATCGCCAAAATACCCTTCTTAGTGAGATTTTTTTCAAAAAGAGGGGGCAAAAATGGATCAAATTTTCGAGCCTAAAAAATGACCTCCAAATTTCGGGTCCCCCTCCCTATTCCCCGTGATCCTGGGGGGGGTGGGGGCTCGCCCCCCCCCCCCCCACCTCCCCCCCCCAGGACTCCTTGGTACCTTTTTAACCTCATACCTCTCAAACCGGCTAGCTAGCTTTCTTGCTCCGGTCCATCAAGTAAGAAAAGTGTTGATTTAGTGCCAAAATGACCATTTTATGGGACAAAACCCCGGTCAAATTCGTTCAAATTTTCTCACACGTGCACAAAAATACGCATTTTAAGGCTTATTTTAGCATAATTTAGACCAAATTTCATACTCCTGTTTTTGACTTCTGGACCAATACCCCCAAATCGGGGTACCCGGCTAGCTAGCTAGCTTCTTGTGCCGGACCCCTCCAGCTAGCTAGCTTTCTTGCTTGGACCAACTACATCACTGCCTATGGGTGGGGACATACAACTACCCAATACCAATACCACACAATACCAGTACCAGTGTTTGGTATTGGTATTGGGTCTAATTGCTGGTATTGGGTATTGGTATTGAAGCTGGCCTGGCATTGGTATTGGGTTTGCCCAGGTTTTGGGTTAAAACGATTACCCCAATACGATTAATCCAGAAAAACCCAGTACCAAACCAATACCAAACCCAATACCTGACTCAAAACCCAATACCAAACCAATACCAAACCCAAATACTAACCCAATACCAGACCAAAACGCCAATACTGCTAAACCAATACTAATACCAATAATCCAAGACCCAATACCAATACCAACCCAAAATACCCGGCAATACTGAATTCCAATATATCCCAACCCAATACTAAACCCAATACCAGGCACTTCAGCAGTATTGATCTGGTATTGGGTATTGCGTATTGGTATTGGGTATCGGGTCTCACCCTGTATTGGTATTGGTATTGACAATGGGTGAGCTGGGGGGTCCCCCCTATGAGCAGTGGTAGGTAGGTTGCTGCCCCTCGCCTGGTACAGTAGGTACCGTATTGTTCGGAAATAGAACCGGGGGTCCTTATTTTTTCACTGGGGTCATTTTGGGGGGTTACCTATTGGGGGCCTAATTTTCATTTGGCCTCCTTATGCTAAAAAAATCATTGTTACTAATGCCCATAAAAAATGGCTTGTTTTCGGTATTCTTTAACTTCAACAGCGGCAATTATGCTCAAAAAGCTGTAATTGTTGTGTACGAAAGCTTAAACAACGTTTGACACAATAATACGAGCCTCACCATAACATGTACTCCGCGGTAATCGCGGAGGTCTGGTGGGTTCCATGGGGGGGTCAATTTAATGGGGGTTCTATTTTTTATTTTCGAGTCATTTAGGGGTTCATCTTAATTGGAGGGGGTCAATTTTCGACAATACGGGAGGTTGCCGCGCCTCCCCGGTACAGTAGGTAGGTTGCTGCCCCACCTACCGTATTGTCTGAATAGAGACCCCCTCATCACTCAACCCTCCCATTAATTGAACCCCCCGAAATGGCTCGAAATCAAAAAATAGAACCCCCCCATTAATTGACCCCCCATTAATAGAACCCCACCCCAGTTTTACTGTACTACATATTAGCGGGGCACGGTAGGGGCTGTGTTGTTGTGTCAAACGTTGTTTAAGCTTGCGTACACAACAGAATACAGCTTTTAAGCATAATCGACGCTGTTAAAGGAAGAAAATACCGAAAACAATCCATTTTTATGGGCGTCATTAACAATGATTTTTTTTGTTTCTTGTGTGCTAATGAAAAATATAACCCCCCAGGAATTGACCCCCCACAGATTGAGTCCCTCTGAAAATGACCCCAGTGAAAAAATAGACCCCCCGGGTTCTATTTCCGACAATACGGTAACTTTTCACCCAAATCATTCATTTTTGGCTTAAAGTTAGCATATTTGTCTGCAAATGGGCGAAAAATCGCGCGCTGCACGCGAAATTAGTGTTTTAGGCCACATTTTCTTCAGTATTTAGACATAAAAAATTTCGGTTTCCAGATGACCCCCCCCGTGGTACGACCCCCCCCCCACCCCTAGCTCGGCTGGTACAGTAGGTAGGTTGCCGCCCCGCATTTTGGGTGGTACAGTAGGTTGCCGCCCCGTCTCGGTAGCTACACCACTGGTATTGGGTCACCAATTTGGTATTGGTATTGGGGATCGGGACAGGGCCGGTATTGGTATTGGTATTGGGTGTCAAAAGTGATATTGTGCCCAGGCCAGAGGTAGGTACGACTGTTCCCCCTCCGAAAAAAAGGGGTACCGCCTCCCTCCTACAAGTTAACCCCTTCCCCCCGGAATAAGCCTGGGCTCAACACCCCCAGAGGTCGCAATCGGGCCGGGTTCCGAGCTGACTCCGCATTCCGGGCCGGCCCGAGCGTTTGGTGATCTGTGGCTTAAAAAAAGCTCGACATTTCTCCAAACTTCGATGTAAAATTAATCGGTGCCGTTCTTAACCAGTGTAGTACTTGGCCAGGATGTTGACGATAGATAGATTGGAACCCGAAATGTGTTGACGATAGAAAAGATGACCCAAGTCCGAAATCTGGGGGGGGGGGTCGACTATACTTGCGGGCCGGAAAAAAACCTTTTTTTTCCCGAGGCCCGGAAAAATACGTTTTTTATTTTTCCGGAAATTTTGAAGTGGCAACTTTTGGAAAAAACGGTTTTTTTCCAA